>JACGAQ010001511.1:0-58098 GCA_014119065.1 Orius insidiosus
AAAAAGCAGGTCAAATTGGAATTTTAGACCGAAAACTGAGGATATCTCGAAAAATTCTACAGGAAAAAGTTGTTGGGTCAAAAAAAGGCTTCCAAAAACCTGGAAAAACCTAATTTATCGGCCAAAGAGTGTGAAAAATGCCCAAAAATCATGAAAAAAGAGAACTTTTTCATTGAATATCGAGGAAAACTCCTTGGAATCCGCTACTAAGGGGTTTCCTCGGCTGAAAGAGTTAAGAAAGCCAAAAAAAAAAGCAGGTTAAAGGGAGTTTGAGACTGAAAAACTGAGGATATCTCGCAAAATTCGACAGAATATAGTTTTAGGGTCGAAAAAAATAGGCCAAAAACATGGAAAAACATAATTTATCGACCAAAAGAGTGTGAAAAATGCCCAAAAATCATGAAAAAAGAGACTTTTTCATCGAATATTCGAGGAAAACTCCTAGGAATCCGCTAAAAAGGGGTTTCCTCGGCTGAAAGAGTTAGGAAAAGCCAAAAAACAGGTCAAATGGGAATTTTAGAACGAAATACTGATGATCTCGAAAAAATTCTACAGGAAAAAGTTGTTGGGTCAAAAAAAGGCTTTCAAAAACCTGGAAAAACCTAATTTATCGGCCAAAAGAGTGTGAAAAATGCCCAAAAATCATGAAAAAGAGAACTTTTTCATTGAATATTCGAGGAAAACTCCTTGGAATCCGCTACTAAGGGGTTTCCTCGGCTGAAAGAGTTAAGAAAAGCCAAAAAAAAGCAGGTTAACGGGAGTTTGAGACTGAAAAACTGAGGATATCTCGCAAAATTCGACAGAATATAGTTTTAGGGTCGAAAAAAATAGGCCAAAACATGGAAAAACATAATTTATCGACCAAAAGAGTGTGAAAATGCCCAAAAATCATGAAAAAAGAGAACTTTTTCATCGAATATTCGAGGAAAACTCCTAGGAATCCGCTAAAAAGGGGTTTCCTCGGCTGAAAGAGTTAGGAAAAGCCAAAAAGCAGGTCAAATGGGAATTTTAGAACGAAATACTGAGGATATCTCGCAAAATTCGACAGAATATAGTTTTAGGGTCGGAAAAAATAGGCCAAAAACCTAGAAGATGGTATTGTGTTCGTTTTTTTTTGAAGAAAAGAAGAAGAAAGAAAGATCTTTCTAGAAGATGGTGATTTCTCAGCCGGAAGAGCCTGGAAAATGCCCAAAAATCATGAAAAATGAGAAATCTTCGAGGAAAACTCTTAGGAATTCGGTAAAAAGTTTCTTTTGCCTATTATGAGCGAAACTTCCGGGTGTCTTAAGTAGGGGTCTAATTAAGCTTTTTTCGCTTTCTTGTAAAAAAAAAAAGTGCGAACGCTGCTGAAAGACTCAAAATACTAATTAGAACTCTCAGATAATCTGATATAATCGTGAAGAAGAAGTTCATACTTTTGGGTTCAAATATTCAGGTGTGGTTGCATCCCGTAAGGTCACGAGTTGGAGAAACCTTGAATCGACCACCTTGTTATCTTATGAATTTATATGGTATCTTGGTACTTTTTATCTTAAAAAAAATTGAATGTGTAAAGGTAGATTTTAAAAATCGAAAATTCCTTATGTCACCCTTCCTGGAGCAGGACGTTGCTCCATATTAGGCGAGGGAATCGCCCACATGACACCCATTCATCCCACAAACATGGTGATGTTTGAGCCGGCGTTTTTTTTTCTCTCTCTCCCTTTTAATGACCTTCGGCGCCTCGGAAAATATTCCACCTGTTGCCATCATTGAAGCTATTGACTGGGCCTTAATTAAGGAGGTTTTGTTGCCATTGTTTTTTTTTTCTCGTTCATAATGGACGCCTGTTTTGAAACTTTAAAAAGACGTGTGGGTTTTTTTGTGAAAGTAAAGGTGAAAAAAGTGGTTTAGCTGTGACGATCATATAAGGTTTCCTATTCAAAACCATACCGTGAGACTTTAGTGGTTTTCCTTTCAATTCTCACCTTCAATTAAAATCGACTACTACTAAAAAGTGCTTGTTTGAAGAGCTTCCTACGAAAACTTCCTTAAAGAGAAGGAACAATAAAGGAGGGGAAGTATTAAGGAGGGGAAGTATAAAGGAGGGGAAGAATAATTTCAAGTATTTGACAAATTTAGGTTTTTTTTTTTATTATTTTTTTCTCTCTTTTTTCACAAAATGAAAACCTAAGTTTTTTTTTTCGAAAAAATTTCGAGGTTTTTTTAAAATTTCCATTTTTTTTCTATTCTTCAAATTTTTAAAGTTTTTTTTTTCAAATTTTCCGTGGTTTTTTTGAAAAATTTTCAGATTTTTTTTCAATCATTTTTTTAAGTATCAAGGTAGAAATAATGTGATTTTGCCCAAGGGATGATCCTATCTCAAAGGGTGGAAGTATGAAATTTCTCCCTAAGTATCAAGGTAGAAATAATGTGCTTTCTGCCCAAGGGATGACCCTCTAGCAAAGGGTGGAAGTATGAAATTTCTCCCTACTAAAAATTTTTTTTTTATTATAAGTCCCCAAAAACCCGACGTGGAGGGTATCACAATAACTTCTTTAAGGAAGTTAAAATCATGGAATTCTATCCAAAACATTATGTGGTATGACGAGTTTTTTTTCACCTTGACAGAGGTATGTAAATGTAGGCGTTTCCACCGGTGTCTCTCATTATTACAGACTGTAATATAATGAGTGGGATATAAAATACCAGTGGGAAAAAGTAGGGTTCCTAAACCTTATGGTGAAGATAACGGTAGTGGCACACCTGGGACATCGTTTTGAAGACACGAAATATCGTAGAAATGTTTTGTCCTTGTTACAAGGTCGATTTAAAGTACTGCTTATTAATCCGTGACTCCCGTGTATTATTTTCGATCTTCAAACTTGAGACAATTGGGTGGGCCCGTTTTACGAGAAGGCATTCCAAAAACCAGTTTTCTATCCTTACTAGTCGACCGTAAAACTTCATATTTTTTTCTCTTATTTTCCTAATCGCTCCGAATTGTTGGGATCACCGTTAAGAAAATTTTTATCCCCGAGTCGAATCGGTGAAGGCTACAATTTTCTACAAAATTTTTATGGGTTTTATTGAAAATTCATATTTGACTCTAAGTAAACAACTTGGCTAATGGCTTTTCAATTATAAAACCAAACGCCGTATTAGGTCCTTGGGAAAATAATTTTTTTCATTTCTAATGGTAGAGTTATGCCGGAAGGCCTTTTTATACCCTATTTAAATTATTGTTATTCAATTTTTGAGCCGAAAAGCATCATTTTTTACCAGTTTGTTCGGGTTTCCGCGGCCTTTTTGCATGTAGCAACCGTTTTTACCAATTTTGAGCTGTTTCTGCTAGCTCTTTAGCCAAAAAAAACCTCCTTTCTGCTGTATCTTTTTCCGTTTTTCATTTTTTCCTTGATATTTCGTCTAATAGAAGCCTTTATCCCATTTTAAAGATTTTTTGATAGTTTTTTTGCCGAGAAAAACCCATTTTATGAACTTTTTAGGCGTATTCTTTAGTTTATTGGCCATAAAACCGATTTTATGACCCAATTTTTATATATTTTCTACATTTTTTTGTCTCAAAACCAGATTGCCTCCTGTTTATGGCGGCCAATAGAATCACTTTTACCACAATTTTGAGTAGTTTTCGGCAACTTCGCGGAGAAAACCACCTTTCTGCTGTTTATATTTACGTTTTCCATTTTTTTTCTTCGATATTAGTCTAAAGGTGGCTTTACACCGGCCGAGCATTGTTCGAGAACGTTCAAAAACGTTCGCGAGCATTTGGAAGGCAAGCTGTTTTTACACCGGCCGAACACGACCTACGAACGGCTCTTCTCGAACATTCGAAGCGGTTCCCGAGTTTTTAACCTCCTATAGAGCGATCCAGTATCCACCGAGTTATGGCACCCACCTTGTCAAATAAAGTGTCAGTGTCGCAGCTATTGCCATTTTAGCCCTTGAAAGGAAGAAAAAAATAAAGAAAGACTGTGGGCGAATAAAAAACTAATTAATGATCTAGATGAGGAGACCGGATTATTTAGAAAATTTCAGCCGGATGTCTTTAGACGATTTTGTATATATTGAAATAAAAATGATAAGCGATAACAAAGTAAGAGGGCGCTAAAAAAACGAAGCGGGAATATTCTTTACTTCGTGTTGTTCTCGAAGCCGTTCACACCGAACGCGCCACGAACACGATTACACGAATCCCTTTGATGATTCGCAACTTTACCGACAAGCGACGGAACGCTCTTGAACGTTCAAGAACAGCATTCGCGAACACTCGAAGTGTTTACACCAACCGAGCATCTGTTCTTGAACAGCGTTCTCGAACGATGCTCGGCCGGTGTAAAGCCACCTTAAAGATAAACCTAAGATAAACCTCTTGTCACCTAATGATATTGACTCAGTTTTCGGTTTAGATAAATACCAATTTTGGGGAGAACACCGTTCAACATAACGCATTTCACCCTAAAGGAGTTGAACATAAAAAATCTGTAGTTCACCACAATGCGTTTCGGCACTATGCAATTGAACATAAAGCTCTCAAAAGTCCAAAAATGCCGTTCAACATAACGCGTTTCGTCATAAACGACTTTTTCAATAAATGCAAATCGACATAAAAAATGCTAGTAACCATAATGCTTCTCACCATAAATGCCTCTCTTTAAACTTGTTTCGCCATAAAACTGTTTCTGTCGTTTGGGCATAATACATCTCACCATAACTAGGGACTGCGAAAGAGCAAGCCTACTTTCCCCATTTAAAATTCGATTATGGCGAAATGACAAAAATCTTAAAACTTCACTGTTCACTATATGTAATGCAATTCAACATAAAGCATCTCACCATAAAATTGGAAAAGCAACGAGCAGGCAGCCAATGGGATCTGCTCGTTTTTGACTCAAGGGGGTTAGTTTTTTCTTCTCGCGAGAAAAAACTGTTTCTGTCGTTTGGGCATAATACATCACACCATAAACTAGAGACAGCCGATGAGCAAGCCTACTTTCCCCGTTTAAAACTCGATTATGGCGAAATGACAAAAATCTTAAAACTTGACAGTTCACCATAATGCAATTCGCACATCCTCGCGAAAGGAAAAAAATTAACCCCCTTATGTCATAAAACGAGATGATCCCATTGGCTGCTTGCTTTTTCTAGTTTATGGTGAGATGTATTATGTTCAAATGCATTATGGTGAACGTTTTCGAATTTTCTTTATGTGAGTGGCAGATTTTTTATGGTGAACGGTAACTCACGATTTCTTCTATGTTATGGTCAAATGCATTATGTCGACACGTCTACACACCCAATTTTGCTGAATTTTTACGCGTACTCCTCGGTTTATTGTCCGTAAACCGCTTTTTTTGACCTAGGAATCGTGTTTTTTTTCTTTTTTCCGGCGATTTTCCTGCCATAAGCAACCCTTTTTACTTTATTTCAAACAGTTTTTTCGTCTTTTTTGGCCGTTTATTTAGGTTTATTGGGAACTACTCCCATTCTGTTGTATTTTCTCCGTTTTTTTCGCCAGAAATCCAATTTTACGCGAATTCCTCGGTTTATGGCCACGAAACCGCTTTTTTGACCCAATTTTCACGGTTTTAGGAAACCATATTTTCTCCAGTTTCCAGATTTTTTTCCTCCATCTGAAGAGCCAGTTTTCCAGCTTGCCGAGAGGTAGAGTAGTAAAAGTAACGTAGGTCATTTTCCCTGACGTAAAGGTCGATAATTAAGATAGCTTTCTATTTTAAAGACCGTCATGCGAAGTAAGAAAAGTGAAAAAAGCGAGATAATCACGTTTTTTGCTTCCAAAACAATAGACTTAATTGTTTTGATGGTACGCGATATTTTGAGAAGCGCGGTGAGAATTCAAGGGCGGACCTTCGCACTTTCCATAGCCTCAGGAAACGACCTGTTAAACCTCTTTGAGCAAGTTACTTACGTATTATAAGCTCGTGATCCATACAATGAGGCTGTTTACTCGTTTCCCTTCTGGCTAGACGATTTAATTCAATCATCCAAATTTTTAGCTTCTCTGTATTTTGAGGAAACCCGTTTTTTTCTCTCTTTTTTTGAGGAAAAAAATGTTTAGTCTCAGTTTTTTTGCTCATTCTGCTAAAAAAAGAGTTCATTTTATACTGGAAAAAATCGAATTATGCAGACACGAAATTAAAATTAACCGCGTGATTTATAAGTGGGTTAGGCGTCCTTTAAAGAACCGTTGAGCCAGGAAGGCTTTTTCCGAAAAGAGAAAAAAATATCCGTTAACAAATCCGGTCTTTCTCACACCTAATTTTAAGTTTCTCACAGACCCATCGATCCGAAAAACAGTTTTATGAACGAAAATAATTTATGATGAAGCTACGGGTGTTATACGTCAATGCCAAAATACGATTTTCCTCTCATACAAAAAAAGTTTCCGTTGGCTCAAGTCCATTTTTCCGCTAGGTGATGGTTTTAACCCCCCTTTTATCTGCATTATGGTAATCTTGACGAAATGCTTCTAAATCAAGCGAAACCTTGTTTTCATGGACTGTTTCCCGAGTGCAACTTCTAGTTTAAAACGAAATCGGCCCATTTACCGAAGCACGCGATCGTGTACACGTTATGACGTCATTGTACAGAATCTAATTTAAAATCGAGAGAGAGATTGGTTTTTTTTTACTTTTCAGAACGATGCAAACCTGTCATTCTATCGTGAAAGCGTTTTTTATCAGTTTTATCAAATATCTCGAAAACTATGAGGTTAAGTGCAAAAAATATTAAGTATAAAAATAATCTTTTTTTTATATACAACAAAAAGTGTTTAGTACATAACCTTGATAAAATGAACGGTTTCGATGTTACGATCCGTATAAAGAACGATGCAAATCTGTCAATCTATCGTGAAAGCGTTTTTTATCAGTTTTTATCAAATATCTCGAAAACTATGAGGTTTAGCGAAAAAAATAATAAGTATAAAAATAATCTATTTTTTATATACAACAAAAAGTGTTTAGTACATAATCTTGATAAAATGAACGGTTCCGATGTTACGATCCGTATAAAGGTACATTTTTGACGTATCATCAAATAACTCGAAAACCGCCGGTCCTAGCGAGGTAAAGACTTAGTACAAAATTAATTCTTATTTAATTTCCTATAGAAAATGTCTTATACATTTTTTTGTTGGGTCTAATAGTTTAGGAGATATGGCCTAAGATTCTGAAACTTTTCGATGTTTTCCGGATGCTCGATCCATTTTGACGTTTACTTTTTTTGACGGTTCATAACTCCGAAACCGTTCACTTCAGGAGGTTTAAATGCTGAAAACTTTTTGTTTAAAATTTTTTATAGATTATCTTTTACTAAGTAAGTTTTGCGCTAAATCGCTTAGTTTTCGAGATATTGGTCGAGATCGATAAAATCGTGAAAGAGATGGGTTTTTTTTAAACTTTGCAGAACGGTGCAAATCTGTCAATTTATCGTGAAAGTGTTTTTTATCAGTTTTTATCAAATATCTCGAAAACTATGAGGTTTATCGCAAAAAATATTAAGTATAAAAATATTCTATTTATAATATGCAACAAAAAGTGTTTAGTACATAACCTTGATAAAATGAACGGTTTCGATGTTACGATCCGTCTAAAGGTTCATTTTTGACGTATCATCAAATAACTCCAAAACCGCTGGTCCTAGCGAGGTAAAGACTAAGTACAAAATTAATCCTTATTCAATTTCCTATAGAAAATGACTTATACATTTTTTTGTTGGGTCTAATAGTTTAGGAGATAAGGCCTAAGATTCAGAAACTTTTCGACGTTTTCCGCGTCCTCAATGCAAAATGTTACTTTTGTCGTTTACTTTTTTTGACGGTTCATATCTCCAAAACCGTTCACTTCAGCAGGATTATGTGCTGAACACTTTTTGTTTAAAATGTATGGCAGATTATTTTTATTCTAAGTAAGTTTTGCGCTAAATCGCTTAGTTTTCGAGATATTTGATCAAAACTGACAAAAACCCCGTTTTGACACTTTTCTCCTCCAAACCAATGGTTAAAATCGTTGCAAATTTTTTCCACGAAAAAAACCTTTTCCATAAATAGAAAGGCCCTTTATTGGCCTAATTTCCATTTTTTCGAGAAAAAAAATCTTTTTCTCGTTATAATCTTAATTAATTTTACTTTTTCTTGTTCCAGGTAATTAATTCCAATTCGAATTATATTGAAGCCATTATGAAAATGAGTAAGATTTTATTTATGGCGAACTAATATTTGAAATAAATACCATTTTACTATTAAAAAACCTTGCAAAACGCCATAAAAATATTCAAGGATTCCACACCTACTCTTTTTTTTTATTTCCTCTTTTACGTTATTTTTTCGGTGACCTACCTCCGGGCGTTTTCTCCTTAACCTGTGCCACTTGCGCGCCCAATTACCCCCACCCACATCAATAAGCAATTATAAGTAGGCGATCAAATATGCAAATGTGACGTATGAAAGTATGATTATTTAGAAGAAAAAAAAAATTCTATGCCAGGTAACTGTAAACGTCATTTCTAATGATTGATAGTTCTCTATCGAAAATAAACTATTGTCATTCGTCTTGTGTCTACAAATATCCATTAGGCTGTGGTTAATAATTTTTTTAGAAGTTTAAAATGTTGAAGATTTTTAACGTTAATTTACACATTTCTAGGTCATGCTAAAACTTTTTTTCCCTAAAAAACGAATTTGTCTTCACGTTTCTATTTTTGGAATAATCTTTTCTCCATGTTTACTTGTTTTAGTCATTAAATCCCGGATTATTTTTTCAAGTTCTATCGAACTTTTTGAACGTCACGGCAGAAGGATTTTAGAAAGGCTCTGAACGGGGTTCTAAGCAATATGGCGAAAGTCCTGGCCTGGGAACAATCAACTGAAAAAAAAGGAAGTCAAGAAGTTTAATGTTCTTTATAGAAATATGAAAATTGATTTTTTTTTTTGTAAAGAAAAGTAGCTGAGTGGTAGGAGGGGGGTTTATGGAAATAAAAGGAACATCAGTCTTTTAAGGCTCCGGTATATGAGACGGAACCTTATTTGGGTAGAAAGGCGGGTTGCCGTAGGGCACTTTTTTTTCTTCCTTTTTTGGTTTCGTTGATCTACTGCCTGTTATATTTATAGTGGAAGGTTCAAAGGAAAAGGTAAAACGGGAGGGAGGGTGAAGTTGACATACGGGAGGGTTTGTAGCCGCTACGTGAATCATACCCGAGACCGCACTCTATAGTTTATGACACGATTTTCCGGTTTCGTCCGTCCCCCCTACTCGGGTCACCCGGGAATTCATGACACGGCAGACAAACTGTCTGACACCTCCAATCAGAAAATGTTTGATAGCGAAAACTTTCCATTTTTTCTCTCCCACTCGATCATACTTTTTCGCCCAACAAAAAGTAATCTTAAGTAGTCATACAATGAAAGTTTTTTTTTAAGCGGAGTGTGAGAAAAAAACAAAGGGTCGGAGTGTGTGATTACAAAAAGGCAATGGGGGTCCCAGCTAACGCAAAAGGCTCTGTCCTTTTGTCCGAGTTAAAGAGGGAGTATTAAAAATATGAAACGCGCTCTTTTTTTTCGTTATTAATATCGGATACGACGATGTTCTCTAAAAGAAAAGAGAAAGAAGGGGGCCGGTGTCACGAGCAGACCTAAAACGTCACAGAAACGAGCGCGGGGTCGGAAGACTTAAAAAAAATAAAATTAAAAAAAACTTGGAGACCGGCTTAGACGAGGTCCTTAATTCCCTCGGTGATACAAAGGTCTTGGGTTCGATTCCACACTCCAGCATTCCCGCTCCAGCCCCTAGTATTTGAGGATTCCCAGGGAACGAAAAGATTACGGCATTAGAGTGTATACGTGTCGACATAATGCGTTCGCCATAATGACCATAAAATTGTCGCGTTTAACACCGGACAATTTTTCCAAGGTTTTCAGGAGAGCCAAAATACGGATTAATTTCTCATTTGAATCAACGCATCACTGTTGACTAAATCGTGAACTACGCGTTTTCTGTTGGTAATAGGGTTAAACTGCCAACGGAATTCGATCCCACACACAAAATTTACCATCAGAAACAATGCCTAACTCAAAATTGATAAAAATGACTTGTCCGGTGTTAGAACTAACGCGACGAAATAGTAGAAATAGCGAGTCACCATAACAAATCTGCAACTCGACATAAATAAAATAGTCGAATAATGCATTTGAACATAATACATCTCACCATAAAGAACAGATTTAATACTTGTTTCGACATAAAATTTGTCGTTTCTACATAACGCAGTTGGACATAAAGGAAACTTTCATTTTAAAGAACTTGTCGTTTCGCCATAAAACTGTTTCTGTCGTTGGGACATAATACATCTCACCATAAACTAGGGACAAGACAAGCCTATTTTCACCGTTTAAAACGATTATGGCGAAACGACAATAACGTTAAAACTTGACAGTTCACCATAATGCATCGCACATCCTCGCGAGAGAAAAAAATTAACCCCCTTGTGTCATAAAACGAGATGATCCCATTGGCTGCTGCTTGCTTTCCTAGTTTATGAGATGCTTTATGTTGAATTGCATTATGAGAACTGTCAAGTTTTAAGGTTTTTGTCGTTTCGCCATAATCGCGTTTTAAACGGCGAAAGTAGGCTTGTTCTTTCGCTGTCCCTTGTTTATGGTGAGATGTATGCCCAAACGACAGAAAAAATTTATGGCAAAACAACAAGTGTAAAGAGAGGCTTTTATGGTGAGAAGCGTTATGGTGACTTGCACTTTTTTATGTCGACTTGGATTTATTAAAAAAGTATTTACGGCGAAAAGATTTATGTTGAAATGCATTATGCTCAACATTTTTTAACTTTTGAGACTTCTATGTTCAGAGCATGCCGTAACGCATGAGGTGAACTACAGATTTTTTATGTCGAAATGCAGATTTTTTTATGTTCACTGCTTTAGGGTGAATTATGTTGAACGGTGTTCTCCCACGGAATTTTTAACCAACAACTGGTGGCAGCGGAAATCATTAAATAATTTATCCTAGGGCCATCAAAAACTCAATTTTTTTTGAAATTTTTTATTTTCTCTGATCGATTCAGAAGACGGTAAAAGGAAGTGAGACGAGAGTGGATCAGTGTCACTTCACCTGTTGATTTTGTCCCTCGAAAGGGGCTTACAAGAGAAAACCCGGAGAAGAAACATCCGTAAAAACTTGTTGAACATTTTTTTCTCTATCTCTTATTATATCAGTATTGTTTATAATAATTTTTAAGAATCCGGTTTAATTTCTAAACCTTTTACGCCGTTATTAGAGTGTAAAGTTATCTCGGAAGGTTTCCTTCTTGTTTCGTGTTCCGGGCGACAAATAGGTAAAGTTTGTCTTGCGGATCATTTAAGAAGCTCGTTAATCTCCCTGTCATCCCTGTACACAGAAAGTGATGTCATGAAGAAATTCTGTTAACTCGAAAGGATTTTTTTTAAGGAAAATTTCTCAGTTTGTTTAGAGATCGAAGTATTACGAAAAGATCTTTTTTCTTGATGAGCCATTGTTGGAAAGTGAGGCATTAGCTGACCCTTCTAGAGTTTTAGGGAGCGTGGGGAATATAAGGTTCGGTAACAAGGAACGTCAGAGATATAAGAAGGCGAAAGCCCCTTGTTTATAAGTAAAGCATTGTAAGGGGTCCTAAAGCGATTCTTTTTCCATTCTTAGCACTCCTATCATTTTCCACAATGTTCCCTTTCACCTTCTCCCACGACGCTTAAACCCATTTATACAAGAATACGTGGGGAATACAAAATAAGGGATTTTTTTCCAGATTGGTTTATTTATTTGTAAGATATACAAAAAAAAGTGACAAAAAGTATCTTAACATTTTTTTACGTTAATTTCAGGGGGGGGGGCGCATCGGCCCTACAGAAGGCCCAAAGTAAAATAGAAGTTTTATAAAAGGGTTAAAAATTAATATAATCCTGTTTCTGGGCCAAAAAAGGAAGAAAACGCCTAAAAAACGGTGTTTTGTGGACAAATTAAGAAAAACGCCCTAAAAAATTAAGGAAAACGTCGTGAAAGACCGGTTGAAAATGTTAAAATATGGATAAAAATCGAAAAAGAAGTAAAAAAAAAAACGTATACAACCCCCTTTGTACTTCCCCTCCCTGAAGGAATTAAAAAAATTGGAAAATTTTTAGAGAAAAAAAAAAAAAAAAAACGGTTATACTTCCCTTCTTTATACTTTCCCTTCAGGGAGGGGAAGTATACAGAGGAGGAAGTACAAAGGAGGGGAAGTTTAACCATGTTTTTTACTTCATTTTTCAGTTTTCAGCGCAACGATTTTTACCTCCTTTTACTTCCCCCTCAGTTTATACTCCCCTCCCTTTTACTTCCCCCTCCGTTATACTTCCCCTCCGTTGTTATACTTCCTTCTCCGTATACTGCCCCTCCTTTGTGCTTCCCCCTCTGTTATACTTCCCCTCCTTTATACTTCCCCTCTATATTGAGGGGAATTTTTCTAGTATAACCTCTCTGTAATATGACAAAAGTGCTTGTTTGAAGAGCTTCCAACGAAAACTTCCTTTAAGAGAAGTAAAAATATAGAAGGGGAAGTATAAAGGAGGGGAAGTATAACAGAGGGGAAGTATAAAGGAGGGGGGTATAACAGAGGGGGAAGTAAAAGGAGGGGGTATAACAGAGGGGGAAGTATAAAGGAGGGGAAGTAAACAGAGGGGGAAGTATAAGGAGGGGAAGTATATCGGAGGGGAATATACAGAGGAGGAAGTGCAGCATAACGGAGAAGGAGTATGTATAACAACGCATTGGGAAGTAAAGGGAGGGAAGTATACGGATGGGGAAGTAAAAGGGAGAGGAAGTGTAAAGCAGGGGGAAGTAAAGGGGGGGGGTAAGAATACAGAGGAGGAAGTACAATGGAGGGCAAGTAACCGTTTTTTTTTTTTCGAAAATTTTTCGAAGTATCAAGGTAAAAATAATGGGATAATTCCCAAGGGAGGTCCTCTCGTAACGGTGGACTTATGAAATTTCTCCCTACTAATGATAATAAAATTAATGTAGAAAATTGACTTTTTTTATTCTAAAAATTTTTAAAAAATACAAGTATTTGGTAAAAATTTGGTGAAAATCGGTTGGAAACTGTGGCCGTAAAAGTTCCGGAAAAAAGTGCTACGGCCGGCCGGCACCACAGACAAGTTGAGATCGGTAAAGATCGATTTGACTCTCCGGGGTCTGGAAGACCCTTAAGGATGATTCACACTAGACCGTGCCGGGGCCGTGCCCGGGCCTCCTCCGGGTCATAGCAACCGAGCGGTGACCGGGACGTGTCCGAGCCTCCATGCAAACTACAAACAGTTCCGTCCGGGCCGAGGCCGAGAAACATCTATTTTGTGTCAAAATGAACTTTTCCGAAGAAGAACTTATAAGATTGCGGTAGCCCTTGATGATAAAGAAATGGAGAATTTAGGTGCTCTACAGAGCAGATCGAGAAGATGGATCGTGCATCCAACTTGGAGAAAGCGGAAGCTGGAGGGAGAATTCGCCACGCTATATAGAGAATTGTTGGATGATGAAACTAAATTCTTTGGTTATTTAGAGGCAACTATGCTCTCGCACACATTCTATCAAAACTTCGTCATCCATTTTCCAAAACTGAACCGGGGCGGATCCGGGAAACATGTCTTTCTCCTTTTTCGGACGGGGCCACGGACGTGGCACGCCCGGGTCACGATCACGTCACGTGCTCGGCTCGGTGCAGTATGCACAACTTCATTGAAGATGCCCACATGATTCTTCACCGTGTCCCATCCGGGCCCCGTCCGAGCCTCGCCCCTGACCCGGCACGGTCTAGTGTGAATCACCCTTTACCAAAAACCCGACGTGGAGGGTATCACAAACTTCCTTAAGGAAGTTAAAACCTAGTTATTTTTAGTTTTCAATAATTAAATTCTTAACAATTTTAACAATTTTTCTTTTGAAATTTTATTAATTTCTTGGGGAAAAAAATCTTTTCCTTTAGATGACTTAAAAGCTGGCTATCTTAAAGGAACACTCTTGAATATCCGTTTACAAGCTCGAGTGCGCTTCTATTAAAAGCCTACGGAACAATATTTAAAATCTTAAAGAACTGAAAACTAGGTTTCTGTAGGGAAAAAAAGGGTGAAGTAAAAAAAAAATGTCATTTTTTAATGAAAAAGGGAAGTTGTGAGTGTGTTTGTATGTATTAATTAAGCGCCTTTTTTGACCTTTGTCCCCGAGAGAAAGGAATCTCCTTTAAAGATAATTTAACCTGAAAAGGACGAAATGGGTAAATTTGTTAATGTTTGTTTACTATCGAAACGTGCTTCCGAGTGATCAAAAGGATAACCGTTTTAGACCTAACTATGGCAATCTAGTCCTCCCCGCGTATGTACAGTTAGACGTTAATTGCATTAATTAGTAAGCTACCCGGTTGTCACGGAGGTACAAACCTAAAATCCCCCCCTTGTCGAGCTCAGACCACGAAGACGTTAATTAATCTTGCAAGTCGCTTTTCAGCACCAACTGACAAGACTCCTTTCATATCAACGGAGGGGATCATACGCATTTTAAATCGTCTGTTAAAACAAATTAGTTCCTCGGTTATAAATTAGAAACGATTTAGTAGGTACCGTGACGTCAGAGTCCCTGAGGGTGGGTCCCACCTCTATATTTATACGGCTGGGAGTAAACATAAGGGGAGGTTCCATAAGGGGTTGCGGTCAGAGTTTTCCAACACGATAACGAATGTGCGGTTTCGATCCGAGTTGTACCCTCGAAAAGTCACCCCTTTTCCTCAAAAGAAGTGATTACCCTCTCTCTTTTTCTAAATGCTTTTAACCCCTCCCAAAAGGGATCAAGTGTTGCGATCGAAAATAGAGCCGAACAAAAACTAGAAAAGAGTTTTAAAAATCTGGCTAACAGAGTTGAGAGAAGTTGATTTATCCTCATTTTGATGCAGAAGAGGCAGGTGGCGGAAACGCCTCCCCCGCCAAGCAATACCCTTAATAATTATCTCTATAAAAGAAATTTGGCGATGCCGCCAAGGGAGCTTTGAAAACGGGAGCGAGTCATCTCTCCTCTACAACTTCGCACATTAAAGCCCCCACCTCCCAAAAGGGATCGAGAGTTGCAATCTAAAGCAGGTAGTGGTAGCCCCCCCCCCCCCGCCAAGCATAACCCTGAATAATTATTCTATAAAAGAGCATTGGTGATGCCGCCGAGGGGAGCTTTGAAAACGGGAGCTAGTGCGCGTCATCTCTCCACTATCTCTACATCTTCGCGTAGTATACCAGTATGCGATTTATCATACATTGCGAAAGCGCCTCTCCCGCCAATCAAAACGCTAAATAATTATCTCTGTAAAAGAGCATTTGGTGATGCTGCCAAGGGGAGCTTTGAAAACGGGAGCTAGTGCGCGTCATCTCTCCTCTATCTCTACAACTTCGCATACTATAGCCCCACCTCATCGGCGGGCTAGCAAATGGACATCATAACTTTTTCCGGCTGATGTTCTAGCTATTTAATAACAAAATAAAAAATAATTTTATGGTTTTTTTATTGTTAAAGTACAAAGATTATGCAGCACCGCACCCTTTGGCGCCTTTGTCTTTCGACATTTTGTCGCAAAGCGGTGGTCTCGGAATGAGGCATTCGCAAGGCTTGGGACTCTTCATGACATCTTTCTTACATTCCGAAAAAGATGGCCTGGGCGGTTTGATTTTCTGACACTCCGGCTTGACGTAGGGTAATAGCAATCTGGCGGATCCCTCGCAGGGGCGCAGCACGGCATGCAGATCTTCTCGCATCCTTTACCCGAGGACCTTTTCTTCTGCGTCCCCATTATTTCGCTCGCTTTCAAACATGGGAGGACTCCTGATTTTTTACAGTCGTCCTTCTCTTGCCTCAGAACGGCATTGGTAGAAAAATTTAAAAATTTACTTTTCGGCTTCTTCCGGAACAAAGTCGTCCCCATTCTCACAAAAGTCCTCATTTTTTTTCGCCCGAAATTATACTTAACTTTTTAAAAAAGAAAATTTTTTTTCTTGAAACTTATTTCTTGTGTTCTTGAATCTTGATTTTATCTAAATAATTGATCACATGTTTAAATTTCAGAACTCAAAGCCAAAATTTTACACATGGGTTTATTATTTTAAAATAACCCCGAGCTTTGATAGCGAGAGACAAAAAATTACCCAACTCCAAGGCCACACTCCACTCATTGGGGGTTTTTCCCGTTACTATAAAAAGTACTGGTTTGAAGAGCTCCAACGAAAACTTCCTTAAGGAGAAGTAACAATACAGGAGGGGGAAGTATATAGGAGGGGGAAAGATAACGGAGGGGACGTACAACGGAGGGGGAAGTATACAGGGTGTCCGGAAACACGTGGCAAGCGTCTGGGAGAGCGTTTAAAAGTGTTTTACGAAAAAAAGTTAAATGTAAACCCCCCTTAATTTAAATCAAAGAATTTGATGGTGTAGTTTAAAATCCGCCTGGATATACAGGGTGTCCCAGACACAACCTAACTTCGTTATTTCAAAATGAGAACCCCTATTTTTTATTTCAGATTCGTAATCTACGAAAAATTTCAAGTAGATTTGAGTACTCATATGACGATTTTGGACAACTTTTAAAAATGTCAAATTTTAGCGTTTTTTGCTCTAAAATCCGTTAAAATTGACCTAGGAGACTCGTTTTTTTTTAATTCCACTTTTTTTTCCCGAAGAATCCAACTGTCTCAAATTTGAGCATCTTCGCATTCAGCATCACGAGATTTCGTCGCTAATGGCCTTTTTCAAGTTTAACTCCAAATTCCATACTTCAAAAATGGAAATTAGCGATTTGTAGACGGAATTTTAATTTTTGATGCATAAACACAAAAGACGCTGTAGCTCTTTCAAAATTTGTGGTCCGAAAGAAAAATTCCTTTCAACAAGTGCTAATTTTCATTTCTGAACTAAAAATTTGGGTTCTAACTTGAAAAAAGGCCATTAGCGACGAAATCTCGAGATGCAGAATGCGAAGATGCTCAAATTTGAGACAGTTGGATTCTTCGGGAAAAAATAAGTGGAATTAAAAAAAAAACGAGTCTCCTAGGTCAATTTTAACGGATTTTAGCGCAAAAAACGCTAAATTTTGACATTTTTTAAAAGTTGTCCAAAATCGTCATATGAGTACTCAAATCTACTTGAAATTTTGCGTAGATTACGAAGCTGAAATAAAAATAGGGGTTCTCATTTGAAATAACGAAGTTAGGTTGTGTCTGGGACACCCTGTATATCCAGGCGGATTTTAAACTACACCATCAAATTCTTTGATTTAAATTAAGGGGGTTTACATTTAACTTTTTTCGTAAAACCACTTTTTAACGCTCTCCCAGACGCTTGCCATGTGTTTCCGGACACCCTGTATAGGGGGGTGAAGTATAAGTCAGGGGAAGTATAACGGAGGGGGAAGTATAAGTCAGGGGAAGTATAACGGAGGGGGAAGTATAAGTCAGGGGAAGTATAACGGAGGGGGAAGTATAAGTCAGGGGAAGTATAACGGAGGGGGAAGTATAAGTCAGGGGAAGTATAACGGAGGGGGAAGTATAAGTCAGGGGAAGTATAACGGAGGGGGAAGTATAAGTCAGGGGAAGTATAACGGAGGGGGAAGTTTTTGTTTTGAAAAAAGTTCCGAGTTTTTTTTTTTCGAAAATTTTCCGGGTTTCCTTTTTTAAATTTGTGTTTTTTTATTTGAAAAATTTTTGAAGTTATTTTTTCGAAAAATTTTTAAGTGTCAAGGTAGAAATAATGGGCTCTTTGCCCTACGGATGTGCCTCTCGTAATGGGTAGAAGTATGAAATTTCTCCCTACTAAAAAAATAATAGTTAAAAAGTGGCAATTTTTTACACCAAAAATTCTTAAAAAATATAAGGAGTATTTGGTGAAAATCGGATTAACGGTTCGGCCGCAGCAAATTTTTTAAAATTTCAAATAGACATATCTCCGCCATTTTTTCGAAATTCAAAAATCACCTTCGTTACATTGTTCGTCACTCAGAAATTTGTGTAAAATTTGGTGAAAATCGGATGAAAACTGTGGCCGTAAAGTGTTCTGGAAAAAATGCTATGGCCGGCCGGCACCACAGACAAAGTTGAGATCGGTAAAGATCGATTTGACCCTCCGGGATCTGGAAGAACCTTCCCCAAAAACCCGACGTCGAGGGTCCTTCTTTAAGGAAGTTAACTATTTTTGTTCTAAATCCAATTATTTGTAAGAAAGAATTTTCTGGAAATAGAGGCGAGATAGAAGGATAATGAACTCACATAAGGAAAGAGCAATGTATCGGAAACTTGAAATCGGGCCCAATTGGTTCCTGAAACACCTTCTCAGCTAAAAGAGGATTTATCGTTTCCCAGACAATAAGATTTTTAAAAAATATTAAAGTTATATCCGATTTGGACTATCCCTCCGGAGTCCTTAAGCGGTCTCGGCGGTCTCCTCGAACTCCCGGAAGGATGATCGCGAATTAGAGAAGGTTCGATTTAATTTATTTTAGAGCCGAGTCTATCGATTTCCTTAAAGGAAAACATAAATTCCGTGTAAACTATGGAGATTGTCGAGAGAGAAAAGTAGACTTTCTTACCCTTTTCTAGATGAACAGCTGAATTATTCAAGCTCGTGAGGGAAAGTAAAGGGACATAAACAGTGGTTTCCTTGAAACAAAGCCTCCCAACCTTTAAACAACATAAAGGCTTGTAAAGTCCCCTTAGGGCAACACCTTTCGATAAGATTTCTACTTTTTCTGGGGGAAAAAAAAATTGTTTTATTTATAAAACTACTTTTGAGATAAAGTTCAAAGTTTTAGGGCTTAAAAACTTGTTAATTTTCTTGAGGAGAGCCTTTCCCCTTGTTTTCTCCTAAAGGGGTCCGCTAAAGCCACTTAGGCTTGTCAAGTTCCTCGTTTTGTCTGTATTAACGCTAATGAAACTCAAGTTTTAATCTTTTTCTTTTTAAATTATTTTTTTTCTTCATATGAGGTATTGAATTAGCGGCGTGAAAAGGCACTACCTTTGATTAGATGGGACGTTAGAGGGTGGAGACCGCATGGTTTATGGTGACGCAAATGTCGCAGTAAACAGAAAAGAGGGGTAATGGTCACCTCGTAAAAATCTTTCAGTGCTCTCTCTACTAATGTTCCTTTTGTTACTCAAACCCCATTTTCTTTGCAATTTCTTAAAAGAAAAAAAAAATCTCCAAATTTTAAGGTTTTGCCATTGGAGACGGATTTTTGATCAGAAGAATTTTGCTGAAGGCTAGCTGATTTGCGATGTCCGGTGGTTTTAGTAGGTACCGTCATTAGTGATGCCAGAATTGCTGTTCTAATAATGCCCGAATTGCGGCTCTAATGACTCCCGAATTGCGCTCCTAATAGTGTCCCTATTTCTGTTCTAATGATGTCCGAATTACGCAATGATGCCCGCGTTGCGGTCCTAATTAAGTCCCAATTGCGCAATGATGACCGAATTGTGGTCCAAATTAAGTCCGAATTGCTGATCTAATGATGACTGCATTTCGGTTCTAATGATGCCAGAATCGCGGTTCTAATGATGCCTGAATTGCGGTCCTAATTAAGTCAGGATTGCTGATTTAATGATGAATGTATTTCGGTTCTAGTGTTGCCCGAATAGCGATCCCAATTAAGTTCAATTGCTGATGTAATGATGACTGCAGTTAGGTTCTATGGATGCCCGAATTAAGTCCGAATTGCTGATGTAATGATGACTGTATTTCGGTTCTAATGATGCCCGAATTGCGGTCCTAATTAAGTGAGAATTGCTGATCTAATGATGAATGTGTTTCGGTTCTAACGATGCCCGAATTGCGATCCCAATTAAGTTCGAATTGCTGATGTAATGATGACTGTATTTCGGTTCTAATGATGCCCGAATTGCGGTCCTAATTAAGTGAGAATTGCTGATCTAATGATGAATGTGTTTCGGTTCTAACGATGCCCGAATTGCGATCCCAATTAAGTTCGAATTGCTGATGTAATGATGACTGGAGTTCGGTTTTATGGATGCCCGAATTAAGTCCGAATTGCTGATGTAATGATGAATGTATTTCGGTTCTAGTGTTGCCCGAATAGCGATCCCAATTAAGTTCAATTGCTGATGTAATGATGACTGCAGTTAGGTTCTATGGATGCCCGAATTAAGTCCGAATTGCTGATGTAATGATGACTGTATTTCGGTTCTAATGATGCCCGAATTGCGATCCCAATTAAGTTCGAATTGCTGATGTAATGATGACTGCATTTCGGTTCTAATGATGCCCGTAATACGGGCTTAACTAAGTCCGAATTGCTGATGTAATGATGACTGTATTTCGGTTCTAATGATGCCCGAATTGCGGTCCTAATTAAGTGAGAATTGCTGATCTAATGATGAATGTGTTTCGGTTCTAACGATGCCCGAATTGCGATCCCAATTAAGTTCGAATTGCTGATGTAATGATGAGTGCATTTCGGTTCTAATGATGCCCGAATTGCGATCCCAATTATGCTCGAATTGCTGATGTAATGATGACTGTATTTCGGTTCTAATGATGCCCGAATTGCGGTCCTAATTAAGTGAGAATTGCTGATCTAATGATGAATGTGTTTCGGTTCTAACGATGCCCGAATTGCGATCCCAATTAAGTTCGAATTGCTGATGTAATGATGACTGGAGTTCGGTTTTATGGATGCCCGAATTAAGTCCGAATTGCTGATGTAATGATGACTGTATTTCGGTTCTAATGATGCCCGAATTTCGATCCCAATTAAGTCCGAATTGCTGATGTAATGATGATTGCAGTTCGGTTCTATGGATGCCCGAATTAAATCCGAATTGCTGCTGTAATGATGACTGTACTTTGGTTCTAATGATGCCAGATTTGCAATCCCGATTAAGTCCAAATTGCTGATGTAATGATGAATGCAGTTCGGTTCTAAGGATGCCCGAATTGCGGTCCTAATTAAGTCCGAATTGCTGATGTAATGATGACGGCATTTCGGTTTCAATGATGACTTCATCTCGGTTCTAATGGTGACTGCATTTCGGTTCTAATGATTCCCGAATTACGTTCCTAATATTAAGTCCGAATTGCTGGTATAATGATAACTGCATTTCGGTTCTAATGACGCCCGAATTGCGATCGCAATTAAATCCGAATTGCTGATGTAATGATGACTGCAGTTCGGTTCTAAGGATGCCCGAATTGCGGTCCTACTTAAGTCCGAATTGCTGTTCTTATGATGACTGCATTTTTGTTCTAACAATGTCCAAATTGCGCTCCTAACGATGTCCGCTAATGATGTTATGTTGCCCGAATTGCACTCCTGGATCCGCAATTCTGGCATCACTATCTTCCGCAAGCAGGGTCTATCGTCCTTTTAGGGCTATTTTTACGATACTTGTGCGTGAAAAGAAAGACGCGTCTCATTCAAAAGAAAAGGGATTTCGTTCCGGGAGGGGGTTGGCCTCGAGACGTGATATCCGTAGATTTATAGCCCGGGCCAGGAGGATTCTTGGCTGTGTCCCTTCGCAGGCAGTGCATCATAGAGCTAAAACCCGTACCGAAAGCCTATTTGACAGCCTTGTAAACACAGCTGATGGATGAGTCTTTTATGAGCCGTAGCAGAGAAAAGGGGGGAAAACAGATGAAAATCAGTGTTTAAATTTAAAATAAATAAGAGAGGAAAAAAAATAAATGATTATTTAAACTGGAAAACCTTCTTTTGTCGCGTGATCTTGAAATCCTTTAAACTGTTTACCTTTAATTTAAAGACGTTACCCCTTTTCCGGGAGTTAAAATATTTAAATAATGGAAATTTCGTCAAGTCGTTCAAATATAAATGGCTCCGAGACGGGAGTTGATTGTTCAAAAGCGGGAGAGACTGACGACTTGTGTGCAAACAGCGCTTTTCTCCTTTATCCTCCGGTCCTCCCCACAAAGGGAGGTTGACACAAGTTGTAAAATTCACGAGTCACCACTGCCCGAAGGTAGCTCGAACCCCTCACCGGTTGTTTAACAACGCTCGATTCATCCCCCGCCTTTTCCATCTCAAGATAATGAACAGAAATTCTCAATGTTCCTTAATCAATTTCGAAAACAATACCTTTTGTACGAATCGAAGTTCGCGACTCACCTGTCATAATAGTAGTCCCTGAAACAAATAAGACGTTTGTTATTATCAAGTTTTGAGGCTAATTGAAATCAAATAACCAAAAGGGTCGGGAACGCCGGATGAAATTGGAGATAAGGGAGGGAGTGAAGGTAGCGGTCACCTTGGGAAATCTGGGGGTTCTTTCGTTCCCTCCAGAGTCGCAAGTTATGCACTTTACAACTTCCCAGCATTGTATAAACCAGCGTCAAAAATAAAATAAGCACGACCTAACTTTTTTTTTACCTTCCCTCTGCCAATGCAGTAAACTTGACTGAAAAAACTACACTAGGTAATTTGAGCTCCTGAATTGGTTGTAGATCAACAAAAAATTTTGCCTAATAGATCTTGCGTTTTTTTAAGGTTATAGCAACTGAACTCATTTCATTCTCGGCAGAACTGGGAAGGCATTAAGTCCGAATTGCGCTCATTATTTAGTTCGAATTGCTGATGTAATGATGACTGCATTTCGGTTCTAGATTAGGTTGATTAGGGCCATGTGCACCCCGACCCCTGATGGGTCTATTGTGCGCATTTCGGTTCTAAGGATACCAGAATTGCGGTCCTAATAGTGTCCCCATTTCTGTTCTAATGATGTCCGAATTGCTCAATGATGCCCGAATTGCGGTCCTAATTAAGTCCAAATTGATGATGTAATGATGACTGCATTTCGGTTCTAATGATTCCCGAATTGCGGTCTTAATAGAGTCCCCATTTCTGTTCTAATGATGTCCGAATTGCGCAATGATGCCCGAATTGCGGTCCTAATTAAGTCCGAATTGCGCAATGATGCCCGATTGCGCTCCTAATTAAGTCCGCATTGCTGATACTCGTATAATGATGAGTGCATTTCGGTTCTAATGATACCCGAATTGCGGTCCTAATTAAGTCAGAATTGCTGATCTAATGATGACTGCATTTCGGTTCTAATGATTCCCGAATTGCGGTTCTAACAGTGTCCCCTTTTCTGTTCTAATGATGTGCGAATTGCGCAATGATGCCCGAATTGCGCTCATAATTAAGTCCGAATTGGAGGTCCGAAGTGTCCATCTATGCCCACACCTTCAGTTATATATGAAAAGCAACCGGCTCCGTGGCTGGGGGGTTCAGTCTCTGACTCACACCACGGAAGACCGGGGTTCGATCCCAGGTTGGGTATAGGGATTTTGGTTGGAAGTAAAATTCCAATTAAAAATATCCCTCTACAAAATCTGTGGATAATTTAGTTAGGCCACTACTCTGGTAGTTGGCCCAAAAGGGCGCCATGGCATTATGGCGAAAGCCCCCGCCTGGGTCTGATCCCCTCCCCCTTTGTAACAAGCCCTGGGCTTAATACAATTAAAACAAAAAAAAAAAAAAAAAAAATATATGAAAAGCAAAACAAACTAAACTTGAAAGATAAAAGTTCCCAAAAAAAAATTAAGTCCGAATTGCTGATATAATGATGAGTGCATTTCGACTCTTATGATGCCCGAATTGCGGTCCTAAAAATTAAGTCCAAATGGCTGATCTAATGATGACTTCATTTCGGTTCTAAGGATACCAGAATTGCGGTCCTGATTAAGTCAGAATTGCTGATCTAATGATAACTGCATTTTGGTTCTAATCATATCTAAATTGCGGTCCTAATTAAGTCAGAATTGCTGATCTAATGACTGCATTTCGGTTCTAAGGACGCACAAATTGCGCTCCTAATTAAGTCGGAATTGCTGATTTAATGACTGCATTTGGGTTCTAAGGATGCACAAATTGCGGTCCTAATTAAGTCCGAATTGCAGATCTTATGATGACTGCATTTTGGTTCTAATGATGTCCAAATTGCGCTCCTAATGATGTCCGCTAATGATATGTTGCCCGAATTTCACTCCGGATGTGGCTCCCGTGAGCGTCTTGACTTCCAGCCACCTCCGTCCTTTGCTATGCTTCTCGAGGAAAACTCAATGAAACTCGGATTCCAACATAGGCGGATTTCAACCGTTGGATACTCTTACTGTCATTCTTTACAGTTTTCATTATCCATATTCTTTACTGTGATTCTTCCCAAGTTTTTATCGTGAAGCACAGCAAAGGACGGAGACGGCTAGAGGTCTAAGACGCTCATGGGAGCCACGAGGCGCTAATGCCTTCCCCGGATTAGTTCTGCTTCAGAACTGAGGTCAGACATGGATTCCAAAATTGTCGGATTTCAACCTTTGGTTATTCTTCATCGGAAACTGCGGCCAAATGAAAGGGAAAATCTTTTTTCCATTCACTTTTCAGACAGATTTCTTCGCGATTTCTATAGTTAAGTAAATAAAGGAATTTCCTTTGAGAAATGTGACTGAGGATAAACCGATCGGTGTGAGTTTATAGTCTGTATTGGATAAAGGAGAAGGGCCCCAGTCGATTCATAACGGTTAGCAGTGTCGGAAACTCCTTTGGAATTCATCGAGTGTAAAATTGTCTCCTTAAACCTCGACCGAGTTCGCATCTAAACCCCCGGGCGTATCATCTCCCTTCGACGTCACCCTCCCGAGATCTGGACAAATTCGAAATTGCCATGAAACAACGGGACGCCTTATCGGTCTCCAACAGACATTCCTTATCGTTTGACCCGATAGGGCGTAAATCGTTAACTCTTTATTTATAATTTAAAGCTTTTTACAAAAATTTACTACTTCTCAATTTTTACTTCCACATCCTTGATACTTCCCCCTCCGTTATACTTCCCCTTTTAATACTTCCCCTCCTAAGTTTTCGTTGGAAGCTCTTCAAACAAGCATGTGCTTTAAAACGAAATAGGTGATTTCATCCTTTTCTGTTTATTGATTGATCCCACCCCAAAGGCCGGACAAAAAGAGTAAATTTCAATTCAATTTCTTTATTTACCCTCCAAACGGTCAAAGTGCATATTCAATTTTTTTTTCATCAATTCCGTTTTAAAATATGATTGGAAAAAAATTATTTACAGTGATTTCATGCAGTCTTTACCAGATGGGCTACTAGGTTGGTGACGTCATTTAAAGAAAATGAGACAACAAGAGAACCGCCATTAAGGGTCGACCCAGTAATAAATTGGAAAAACCTACATAAGGGTATTTTTTGGGGAAAAAAGCCAAAGGTTGTACAGTTTATAAAAATTGATTCACAGATAAATAAAAAAAATTAAGGGGGGGAGGCTATTAGTCCAAAAGCTTGTTAGTCGAGAAAAGCGTGAGAAAAAGCCCAGGTGCGCTTTGTCACGGAGCGGCTGAGGCCTAAACTATATAAAACCTGGGTGAGGGTGAAGTAAAATGCCTTTATTTACTTCCCTCCCATGCAACCGACGTGAATCACTGCACCTGACGTAATAAAAATAAAAAAAGTTTTTATAAACTGTTCCTTAATGGCGGTTCTCTTGTTGTCTCATTTTCTCTCAATGACGTCACCATCCGAGTATTGGTGAATCTTAGGTGAAAGTTGTTCTTATCTTATTTTGAGATCAGAAAAAGTTACGGAAAAAAGTATAAAAGCACAATTTAACGGATTAAGTACATCTTAAACATCGAAAAAGCGTCCAAGCTTAACACAAACTGTGAGTAATGTCCCCTTAAAACGTGGATTTACGCCCAAGTTCTGCAAAAAAAAAGGGGGAAAACAAAGTTTCAGACGCTTTTTTTTTTGTCAAACTTTTTTATAAGCTTTCCGAGGCAATTGTGGTCTAACCGAAGTTGAATCCGATCAAGAGAAGTGGCTTAAAACAGGTTTTTTATCTCACTTTTTTTATAATCGAGTTTTATATTTGTTTAAAAGCCGTATAAGCGTAATTTTCGGGGGTTAAAGTGTTTGAGGAATATAAATCCACCTGTGAGTCTAAAGTGTAAGACGACTCTGGAAAAGGGAGGGTGTAAAAGTCAGTTACTTCCCTCCTCAGCCACCTAATTGAGTTTAATTAGGGCCTTATTTCCTCTTTTCGAAACGACTCAAGGGTGGGAAATAAGGGAAAATGGATAGAAATAAGAACTTTAACCCTTCAGGAGATTCTTATAAAATTAGCACTTATTTATCACAAACTGTATTTGGTTTCCTATAATTATAAAGGATCAAAACTTCCTTAAAAAAATTATTTTTTCCTCGAAAAAAAAGCATTTGTTGAAATAAACAAAGTAAATTCATCAAGAGCCCTTTACCCGTTGGAAGTTTTAGAAGGGTTAAAATAACCCAGTTTTACACCGATTCGCCTTAAAAGTCAATTTGCCTGGTGAGGCTGTAAACCTGGAGAAAAAGAGGGCGGGAGGTTGTTTATTTTTATGCGAATTCTACCTTCTTTTACACGGTTCCCACAGCCTCCTGACCCGCCGCCTCCCATACTTTTCAAGCCCTCCCCACTTCTATTCTTAAGGATCTCTTCGAGATTTTTTACGGGCAAATCGTAAAAAAAAGGACCTTTTTTTTGTTTATTTCTCCCGCATTGTTAAAGATATAAAGTCGATTTATAATTGAAACAAATCGAAGATCCTCAGAGCGACCTGATCTAAACCTAAAAAAAAGGTTAAAACTCCGCTTTTAGCTACTTTCTTTCTTAAGGAAAAAAAGCAAGGATTTAACACTTTTTTAAACATTCTAAATTGATTAAAAAACGCGGGTATGATTGTACTTTCAGGAAGAAGGAGGGTAAAAAAAATCTTTTCCCTCAGGGAGTGCGGTTTAATCCAAACTCGGCCCATTTTTCTCGTTCTTCATATTCTTCCTAATCCAATAGCCTCCCTATATATCTTCTTACGTGATTTTAAACAACAATTTCGTTTGCCTAATCAACTGCGAGGAAAAAGGGGAGAAAATACTTGATTACATTGCGTTTTTTTTCCCCTGGTGTTAAATCTGCTAATTGCAATACTTTTTTTCTTACTGCCAAGGGTTGAAATGAATACGCAAAGATCCTTTTTATGAAAAAAAAAAATTGTTTATTCAGTGACACAAGTGCTAGTCTGGAGCTGGCCAAGACGGGAAATTCCTAGGAGGGGGGGGTATAATAGAGGGGGAAGTAGAAGGAAGGGGAAGTATAAAGGATGGTACAGTTGAAGAAGGGGGAAGTATAATGGAGGGGCAAGTTGAAGGAGGGGCAAGTATAATGGAGGGAGAAGTTAAAGGAGGGGGAAGTATAACGGAGGGGGAAGTATAACGGAGGGGAGAGTATAATGGAGGGGGAAGTATAATGGATTGGAAGTTGAAGGAGGGGGAAGTGTAAGGGAGGGGAAGGTTAAGGAGGTTTTTTAAAAATAATTTTCTAAATGCAGTTTTTTTTCCCTTTATTTTTTCTCTCTTTGAAAAAAACAATTTTTTCTTTAAAGTATCAAGGTAGAAATAATGGGATTTTTGCACAAGGGAGGTCCCTCTCGTAACGGGTGGAAGTATGAAATTTCTCCCTACTAAAATGATAATTAATGTAGAAAATGCTATTTTTTTTTTTACACCAAAAATTCTTAAAAAAAGGAGTAATTGGTGAAAATTTGATAAAAATCAGACCAACGGTTCGGCCGCAGCGAATTTTTAAAATTTCAAACAGACATATCTCCGCCATTTTTCGAAATTCAAAATCGCCCTCGTTGCATTCTTCTTCACGGGCAAAAAAATTTGTGTGAAAATATGGTGAAAATCGCTTGAAAACTGTGGCCGTGAAGTATTCCGGAAAAATGCTACGGACGGCCAGAACCACTGACAAAGTTTAGGTAAAGGTCAATTTGACCCTCCGGGTCTGGAAGACCCTTCCCCAGTATCACAAGGAAGCTAAAACCCAAGAGCTAGGATTCGAACACAGGACCTCATAATTACATTTCAAGCGTACCTGCTACTGAAATAAATAAATTTTACCCCTTAAAAACTGGTTTAATCTGAAGCCTTTTATTTTAATCTATGGCTTCAAAAAGTCATATAAATGCCTAGATTGGCGTGATTTATATAAAAATAGAAAAAGAAAAATTGTAGAGAGTTAAGGTGGCCTCTTTATCTCTGAAAAAGGGCCTAAATTGGAAAATGAAACATTCAAGGTTTCGAAGGCCAGAAAAGCTTTTTCTGGAACAGATTTAACCCATGAACAGGAAAACCTCATTTGGAAAAAACCTCTTTTTGTACGTTTTCTCTCTACTACGAGTAAATCCTTAAAAGCGATTTAGAAACGTCTTTGAAAAAGATCGTTGGCTTATAAACAACAGGTGTAAAACGTTCTAAGGTAAAATATGACAATTTCTCCGAGAGGGGCCACCTGCGTTCTCGTAAATACGTCACGATGAAATACAAAAGCGATGGGGCGTTTGATATCCAAATTAAACTTAAACTCATTTTTTTCTCTCCCTGCTAAAAATAGGTTTTTTTAAATAAATCATTCTATACAACCATTTAATGTTTGAAATTCCCTAAATGACATTTTGACGTTTTAAGTTAATTTTTTCCCCTCATATTTTTCGATTAAAACGTAATTACTTACCAATCGTTTCCAGTTTTCGCGACGTTTTGCCGTTTACGTCCGGTTTGATGTGGTTTAGGCTCTGCTACCATATTTACATCTGGAAAAAAAAATCGTGTATTTTGTTAAAAGTTTAAAAATAGCCTGAAGCGTGGGGGTGAACTAAGTGCTACCCTTTTCTAAGTGCGTTTTCCTGTTCGACCAGTCAGCTTTTTCACTTTTTTTTTTTACTTTTTACAATTCAGAAATTCCCTTTATAATAAGTACACGTCTTTCTAGCTATTTGGATCATATTTTAAAATAAAACTTCATCTCATGTCTTAATGAATGAAATATTAAGATAAAAAAATTAGTAATCCATTTAAAAATATCAAAAGACGTTCTCGAAAAATAAAATCTTTGAGACACTCGAGATCAGACCGGATCTGCAATAAACGGACAGGTCATCACTCGTATCAGAGATAAGTGGAGTAAAAAAAAAACATTTTTTTTATGTACTTATATGTCAGTTTTTAACACTTTAGTGAATGAGATCGAACATGAAAGGTACTCTTTTGTTTTTTGGATTTTTCGCCGCTCTGGCGACCGCTTCTGTCAGGTTTGTAAAAAATGACGAAAAAACCAGAGAAATTTTTTTTTCTTCAGAATAAGCTTGGAACGTACGACAGTGGACGCGCCAGAAAAAGAAGAAAGTGGAGGACGGTTTACCTCGTTCGGTAAATTTCCGACGAATTTGGTCAACTATAAAAATGTAAGTTTATTCTCTAAAAAGTATTTTTTATACGCTTTTAGGTTTATTATACTGGGGTGATAGGTTTGGGTACACCCTCTCAAAATTTTAAAGTGATTTTCGACACAGGCTCTTCAAACTTATGGGTTTACTCAAAAAGCTGTTGGTGGTCCTGGAATTGCTGTAAGATCTCAAAAAATGTGATAAATTTTTACTTAAGAATTTTTTAGGGACACATAGTACATTTAAGAATTCGAAATCGTCAACGTATGTCCCCGACGGGACGGAAATCGGCATCAATTATCCAGAAAGGTCCGTTTCTGGTTTCCTAGGGATAGACATGATCGACGTCGGTGGCGCCAGAGCACTCATCAAATTTTTAGAAGCTACCAGCGTCAACGACGGATTCATCGCTGCTTTCAACGAAAGATTCGACGGCATCTTCGGCCTCGGATTTCCAGAAGCCGCCGTCGGAAATGTCCGCCCTCCTTTCCAAGATTTATCGCATAACTTGGAATACCCTGTATTCTCCATGTACTTAAATAGGTAAACAAAATTTTTTTAAAATCTAAAATAATTTTTTTAAATAGAGACGGAGGATCAAACGGTGGTGAAATAATATTAGGAGGGATGGATACTTCCAAGTTTTATGAAGAAAGTCTCAAAATTTTTGAAGCCCAAGGTGGCATGTGGTCTATCGCTTTTGACAAGTTTGTTTTCAAGAACAAAAAAATATTCTAATTTCTTAGAGTTTATTTAGGCAACACTGCCATCGATGATTGCCGTGGTGGCTGCACTGCTTTACTCGATACAGGCACATCGTATATCGTAGCGCCCAAAAAAGCGATTCAGACAATCCGACAAATAATCGCCGCTGACAACAATGGATTGGTAAGTCAAAATTAAAAAAACAATATATAAAAAATAATTTTTAGGTTAATTGTTCCAACACGACCCACGTACCGCCCTTAATATTCGAAATTGGAGGTCAAAAATATACAGTTGATGCTTCAATTTATATTAACAAGGTATAGAATTACAGTTTTTGTTTAATTAGAGTTCGGACAAATTAGATCAATATTAACGGATGAGTGAATCCCGTTTTATTATTGCTTTTTAGAATTGATTTTTTTTTCAGCATAAAACCCTCTGGTGGGAAACCTGCCATGACAGCCTGGTCGACCAAAAAACTGAAAAATTATGGATTTTAGGAGACGTATTTCTTTCAAATTTCTACACCGTTTTCTACCCAAGTGAAAGGAAGATTGGATTAGCCCATATCAGAAGTGCAAAATAAATTTTCAAAAGTTTTTTTTTTTTTTATCGCCCCTTGATGCTTTAATCCATCATACATTATCTGCAAGTGGATAAATTTTTGACAATCGAGATATAAAAGCGCCTTGAGAAATTCAGAAGATAAAAAAAAAAAAAAAAAGAGCGGAACTTCTAAGAAAATGAAAAGGGTTTCCCGAGGGGTTCGAAATAGGAATATCCATTCATTAGGAGCGCTCATTGTTTCTCTTTAGTCCTGAAGGTAGTAATCCCTAAAGCTCAGTCTTCAAAAGGCTCCGATGGGTAACGAACACGAGAATTGAGTTTAAAAGGGCTATAACGGTTGAAAATTTAGGGGGATTTTTTTCCGAGGATCGAGATGCTGGAGTCAAAATGATGGTTCTTATGGTGTGCTGCACATTTAGCCTCAAAAACCCAATTTCTGCAGGTCTCCATACATTGCGAATCTTCATTTTCTGCCCAATTTCGCGAGGGTATTTTTTACGCCGGGCGAAGTGATCCAGCTGATCGAAATATCAATTTTTAACTTCCATAAAGAAGTTATTGTGATACCCTCCACATCGGGATTTTGGGGTTTTCTAGACCCCGGAGGGTCAATTCGAATATTGATTTTTACCGATCTCAACTTTGTCTGTGGTTCCAGCCGGTCGTAGGATTTTTTTCCGAAACACTTCACGGCCACATTTTTCATCCGATTTTCACCAAATTTTCACACAAACTTCTTTAGCCGGTGAAGAAGAATGTAGAGAGGGCAATTTTTGAATTTCGAAAAAATGGCGGAGATATGTCTGTTAGAAATTTTAAAAAATTCGCTGCGGCCGAACCTTTAATCCGATTTTCACCAAATTTTCACAAATTACTCCTAATATTCAATTATTGGACAGCCACTTATGGAAAAATTTCAATTTTTCAATTTTACTTTTTTAAAAATAGTTTTCACCCTTTATAAAACTAATTTTTTCCCTTTCTTAACTCATTTTGTCCCCGTTCATCGCGTTTTAGCCCTTTTTAACTAGTTTTATTCCGTTTTTAACTCGTTTTTTTTATTCTTTTAACTACTTTTTAACCGGTTTTATCCCATTTTGTCATAGTTTTAAGATATTTATTATATTTTAAGAATTTTTGGTGTAAAAAAATTGCCACTTTTCATTATATTTTTTTTTTAGTACGAGAAATTTCGTACTTCTACCCATTAAGAGAGGCATATCCGTAGGCCAAGAGCCCATTATTTCTACCTCGACACTTAAAAAAATTTTCGAAAAAAAAAATTACAAAATTTTTCAAAAAAGAAAAAAGAGAAAAAAGGAAACCCCGGAAAATTTTTCGAAAAAAAAAACTTAGAAAGTTAAAAAAAAAAAAAAAATAGGAGAATTAAAAAAATAGAAACTTCCCCTTCCTTATTCTTCCCCTCCTTTATACTTTCCCTCCCTTCGTTATACTTCCGTTCCCTTATACTTCCCCCTCCGTTTTACGTCCCCTCCGTTATACTTCCTCCTTCTATATACTTCCCCCTCCAACATACTTCCACTTCCCATATACTTTCCCTCCTATATTGTTACTTCTCTTTAAGAAAATTTTCGTTGGAAGCTCTTCAAACCAGTACTTTTCATCACCTTTTGGCCGTTCAATTTTGCAGCCTTTCTCGGAAAAACGGATTTAAGACCTCCCTGTACAAATTAGCATTCTTAAGAGAAGACATACATAATAGCGATCACTCAGGAACGTCTCGAATGCCAAGAATAGTCACGATATTGGACGTGGACCAAATGAATATTAAGTAGAAACTTCTAGAATTGAAACAACGTGCGGAGATGTATTTAAAAATGTATGACCCCAAAATAGCGCACCTGAGTTCTTTTTCATGCAGAAGTAATTTTAAAAGATAAACAATGTGGGGAAAAGCGCTTTGTTATAATAATCTCGAGTGTGTCAATAAAATGTGTTCTGTTCAAATATCTCCGGCATTTCTAAGGGAGAATACAGCGGATCGATTCTTGAATTAATTCAACTCGGTGTCTTCTTTTCTTCCCTTTTTTTTTCTCCCTTTTTTCTCTACGATGTAAACTAGATCTCGTGGGGTGGAAGGACAAACTGGAAGGAGACGTTTAATTCCACTAAGGGTCCCTGTTTCTGACGTCCTCTTTTCCCTCCCGAAAGTCCTCTTTTTCAAACTAATCACACTTTTTTTTCTCTCCTCGATAATTAAAAAGAAAAAACACAGTGATAGACAGTGTGACTTTTAACCGGATTTTCAGGCGTTTTCCTCCATATTTCATAGCCCGATTAACCCGGTTTTAACTTTCTTAAAGAAGAGTTGAATAAGAAATTATCGTCTGCGATTTTTGAATTTCGAAAAAATGGCGAAGATATGCACGTTTGAAATTTTAAAAACTGCGCTGCGGCCGAACCGTTGTTCCTATTTTCACCAAATTCTCACCAAATACTCCTAATATTTTTTAAAAATTATTGGTGTAAAAAAAATTATCAATTTTCATTTTAGTAGGGAGAAATTTCATACGTCCACCCGTTACGAGAGGGACCTGCCTTGGGCGAAAATTCCATTATTTCTACCTTGATACATACTAAAAAAAAAGAACTTAGAAAATTTTTCGCAAAAAAGCGCAAAAAAAAAAAAAAAAAAAGAAAACTTAGAAAAATTTAGAAAACAAATCGAAATTTTTTTTGAAAAAATAAAAACTTAAAAAATTTTTCGAAAAAAAAGAAAATTAAAAAAAACTCGGAAAATTTTTCAAAAACAAAAAGAACTTAGAAAATTTTCCGGAAAAAAAGAGCAAATTTAAAAAAGAAAACTTAGAAAAATTGAAAAAAAAGTCGACCAATTTTTGAAAAAAAAAAACTTAGAAAATTTTGGAAAACAAAAAAAACTCCCCCCTCCGTTATACTTCCCCCTCCTTTAAACATTCCCTCCTTTAAACATTCCCTCCTTTATACATTCCCTCCTTTATACATTGCCTCCGTTATACTTTCGTTCCCTTATACTTCCCCTCCCTTATACTTCCTCCTCCGTTGTACGTCTCCTCCTATATACTTCCCCCTCCATTATGCTTCCCCTTCGTTATACTTCCCCTCCCATATACTTCCTCCTTCGTTGTACGTGTCCTCCTATATACGTCCCCCTCCTATATTGTTACTTCTGTTTAAGGAAGTTTTCGTTGGAAGCTCTTCAATCCAGTACTTTTGAACGTTTTTTCGATTATTCGGTGTATTTGTGCAGTTTTCCCCGTTATTCTGGCGAAAAACCAATTTTTTTCAGGCCCTCCCTTTCCTCAGTACATAAGTAATTCCATATGATTAAAAAATTCAAAAAACACAGTGATGGACAGTTTGATTCATTTGAGCAGATTGGACAGAAGGAGGATTCTACAAGCTTCGAAAAAATGCGTGACGTCGAAAAGACCGTTGACAAAACTAGTTGAAGTCGGAAAACTCGAAGAGCCGAAAAGTGACGACTATGCGACCGGTCAGTTGATTTTAAATCGTTCTTTCGGCTACCGAGGAGTCGTCCTTTTTCCATGGAAGGCGATATTATTCGAGCATGAAAACGACGATGATAAAACGCTTGAAGAAATCGTAAGTCACGACAGCATAAATTTTAAATTCACCACATACTATCAAGTTCTTTTCGACTCACGCGATTGTCCTTATATACGAGGACATATGGACGCTGTGACGTTTCTGGGTCAAAAAGGTGATCAAAATTACGTTAGTTTGAATACAGTCCAGGGTTTAGATTGCGTCCCGCATGAAGATATCGTGCCGTATTTGTCCGAGGAGAAGACACCAGTGCATCATAGTTTGTTTGAAAAGCTATTCCGTTTTGTGCCGAGAAATGCGAGTTTAAGACCAACAGGGACGTTGAAGGCCTGGAAAAGAAGGGTTTATCCATGGTTTGAGCTTTCTGATGTACACAGGGAGACCACCGAAAACGTTCGGATAACGGCGATTCCATTTTATTTGGGCTCGAGATGTGATCGGAAAGGCAACTTGAATTACTGGTGGAGGTACTGCATCCGTATGGAGAATCTCGGTGACAAAACAGTCCATTTGAGGGAACGTCAACTTTCGATATTCAGCCTGAGCGGTGACCTTGAGACGATTAAAGGCGAAGGCGTCGCCGGTCAAGAGCCGAGTCTGTCTAAGTCGAACCCCGTTTTCCAATTTAGCAGTCATGTAAGCCTCGCGATGCCCCACGGACTGCTCTGGGGTTCGTTCAAAATGGAAAGAGACGACGGACACCAATTCGAATGCCGCATACCCTCCGTCATGCTACGAAGCAAAGAGATCGAAACTTCGCCGAATCCTCCCTCCGTTTCATTCAATTAAACCGTCAACACATTCGGATTATTTAAGTCTAAAAATCAGTTGTTTACTTATTTCAACAATTTTTAATTATTAATTTTTTTTAGTAGGGGGAAATTTCATACTTCTACCCATTACGAGAGGCACATCCCTAGGCCAAAGAGCCCATTATTTCTATCTTGACACTTCGAAACAAAGAACAATTTTCGAAAAAAAAAAGAACTCAACAAAAAAAAAGAAAGGGAAAAAAGAAAAAAAAAAACCAGGAAAACCAGGAAAACCAGGAAAACTTTTCAAAGGACAAAAATTTGAAAATTTTTCAAAAAAAAAGGGAAAATTTTTCGAAAAAAATTAAAACTTTCCCTTCCTTATTCTTCCCCTCCTTTATACTTTCCCTCCCATATACTTCCCCCTCCTATATACCTCCCCCTCCTATATACTTCCCCTTCCTATATACCTCCCCCTCCTATATACTTCCCCCTCCCATAAACTTCCTCCTCCTATATTGTTCTCTTTAAGGAAGTTTTCGTTGGAAGCTCTTCAAACTAGTACTTTTCGTAAAACCACTTCGCTTTCCCATACGGCCATGTGTTTCCGGACACCGTGTATGTTCGAATAGTTGGCAATTTTTTTTTGTTTCTTAATTTTCTTACTTTAAAAGGAGAATTTTATGTTTAATTTGGTTTAAATAAAAACAATTAGATAGCAATAAGAAGGGAAAAAAGGGAGGTGATTCAACTCACGTAGTTGCCGTCTGGAACAATTAGTTCTTTGGAGCTTGAACTGACATTCCGACAAATGAGTGTTTCCTTACTTTTCCTTCATAGTGGACAAATAAAGAAAAAAAAATGTTACAGAAATAGCATCGAAAATTTTTTTTCATCCCTTCAATACGTCTCAATTTCACCCTCGTTACCAAAGACCCTCGAACTTCCACAATTGGACTATAAACTTGGGTTACAATAACAATAAAATTCATTGGATTGATCAACTTCTCAGTTTTCTAAGGGTCGAAATTAAACAAAAGGATCTAATTTAGAAAGTTAATAAAATATTTCTGAGAAACGGAATTGAAATTGTGAATGTTGAAATTTCGGGAGGGAAGGATCACATTCCCCTCGAGGAAGGCAAACAGTTTTTCCGAGTTAATTTAGAAACTCTCGGACATGAAGGTCTTATTTAATGCATTTTGTATTTTAAATATTATCTCGTAAAACATTGAAACGTCATTGTTCGAGTTAGTGATTAGCCTTGTTACAAAACCCTGTGCATTTTCAATGCATCGCCACCCTCTCTCTTTTCGCCACCCACTCAATCCCCCGTATTGCGAAACCCCGTTGAATACCCCTTCACAGCCTAAAACCGCCCTTTTTCCATTGATAACATCCCTCTTTTTTAATTAGTACTCTAGGGTTAATTAACCCGTAGGTCTTCACAACTGGGCCCCGGTTTTTCGACCGTTCTTTTTCCGAACCCTAATTACATCAGGAATTAACCACGTTTTTCGGATATTTGTTCAAATCCGTGATTGACCCTTGAGGTTTTTTTTTTTAACTACCTTGGTGGAGGGAGCATAATTAGTTAAAAAGCATAAATATTCACAGGACCCCTTGTTTTGCGAGATGTCTGTGTTTTATGACACTACGAGTAGAGGGCGGTAAATTAAAACACATGTTTATGTTTTCAACCCCTCATAAGAGTCGTCCCCTGCCTTATCGACAAAATTAAAAAAAAAAAAAAAAAATTTAAAACTTTTATAAGCAGAGGTAGAGGGTTCAATAGCCAGTCTGTGTGGAACAATTTTTAAAAAATGTCAAACAAACATGATTTAGCAGGTTTCAAAACAAAGTTATACTGACAGATTGTTAATAAAAGGTCCATGAATTGTCAGATTGTTTCAAAACAGTCGTTAAATCGTCAGATTCCTAATGAAACAGTCGTTGAATCGTTAGATTATTAGTAAAACAGTCGTTAAAACGTTTGGTTTTTAGTAAAACAGTCGCTAAAACGTCAGATTGTTAGTAAAACAGTAGTTAAATCGTCAGATTCTTAGTGGAGCAGGCGTTGAATCGTCAGGTTCTTGGTAAAACAGTTGTTCAATCTTTTATGTCTATGTATTATGAATCGTTTGAGTCTTAGTAATATAGATGTTGAATCGTCAGATTGTTAGTAAAACAGTCGTTGAATCGTCAGGTTGTTAGTAATACAGACGTTGAATCGTCAGATTCTTAGTGAAACAGGCGTTGAATCGTCAGGTTCTTGGCAAAACAGTTGTTGAATCGTTACCTTCTTAGTAATATAGACGTTGAATCGTCAGATTGTTGGTTAAACAGTCGTTAAATCGTCAGATTCTTAGTAAGACTGTCGTTGAATCGCCACTAACGTTAACGACAGTATTACTAAGAACCTGACGTCAACGACAGAATCTGAATTTGAATCTGACGATTCAACGTCTGTATTACTAAGAACCTGACGTTAACGACAGTATTACAAGAATCTGACGATTCAACGTCAGATTACTAATAATCTGATGATTTAACGACTGTTTTACTAAGAATCTGATTTTTTATCGATAATAAGTTGTTAAACAGTCAGTTTGATGGTCTTTGCCACTTTTCTTAGACCCTTGTCAGTTGTCGGTACCTCGAGTTAATGAAATTTTCACGGCATTTAAAACGTCAATTAATTCTTTAAAAAATTTCTAGTTGAAAATTGGCCTCGTTTTTCCCCCCATAAAGTTACAGGTTTTGCAATGCTAATAGGCGTTGATAGGGGAGAAGACGATGGGAAAAGGCGCTCTAAGGAGGAAAAAAAAAACTTTTTTTTCTGTTGTACACCCTTTGACTTTCCGCGTGGAAAATACATCTTGTCTAATTGGCATTAAAACGCGCGTTCCCGTTGTCTTCATTTCTCTCTTTTTTTATAATCTTCTCCTTACGCCACCTTTTTTTTTCCTCCCTCTCTTTCCTGGGAGACGGGAATTTCCTCAACCGAAAACTTCCACAGGGCGGAAAAAATTTTTCTTAATGGTGTACAAATCAAAAGAGCTTCTTTATTTTAACTTTTCTCAGTTTATTCTAACAGTTTTTCTAAGCGAATCATCAAAGGCTCTTTTTTAATTTATCTTCAAACTTGCATAATCTTAAAACATTTCAGTTTGTTAGCTCGTGACGTCACAATGCTAAAATAAAAGGAATAAAAAAAACTTGATAAACCTAAAGTCGTTAGTTATTTCCTCTTCCCCCTTCAATTTCCTATTCGGAAACGAAGCCCCATTTTGAACCCTCCCTTTTTTCTGATTCTCCCTTAAAAGACCATGATCAAAAAGGATGATTCGACACTCGGCTCTTCTCCTTTTTTTTATTCTAAAATTAATCGCGCAAACTAGCTTTCTGAAGGGAAAAATACGCAGGAAAAAGAATTATCGGGTAATCTCGGGTGCTGTCGACAGACAATTATTATGTAGATTCGAACCTTTGGCCTTCCCTTCTAATATACATGTATATAGCCTCTTTTTCTTTCAATCTTTATTAATCCAATTTTCCATCCCATAATACAGAAGAATTTCACGAAGGAATTTTAAAAAATAATATCAACGGCGAAGTGCGCAGGATTAGTAGCTTGGTGGAAGAGGCATCTAAACGCGTCCTTAATCAGAATCTTAAGATTGTCTAACTTTCGTCAGGTTGTAAAACTGTCTACAAATTAAGAAAAACTGCCGTTAAATCGGTTGAAACACGGACGTAAATTTTAATTGACAGGGGTGAGTCGAAGAAGTAGCGACCTTGAACCATTTGATATCTATTCTATAAGCAGTAAAGGAGAAAAGGAATTCCATATCGGTAATGATAAGGTTTGACTACTGAAACCGCCAAGAAGGTTTCATAAATAACTACTGAAACCACCAAGAAGGTTTCATAAAGGTTCGTCAGGTTGTAAAACTGTCGACAAATCAAGAAAAACTGTCGTTAAATCGGTTGAAACACGGACGTAAATTTTAATTGACAGGGGTGAGTCGAAGAAGTAGCGACCTTGAACAATTTGATATCTATTCTATAAGCAGTAAAGGAGAAAAGGAATTCCATATCGGTAATGATAAGGTTTGACTACTGAAACCGCCAAGAAGGTTTCATAAATAACTACTGAAACCACCAAGAAGGTTTCATAAAGGTTCGTCAGGTTGTAAAACTGTCGACAAATTAAGAAAAACTGTCGTTAAATCGGTTGAAACACGGACGTAAATTTTAATTGACAGGGGTGAGTCGAAGAAGTAGCGACCTTGAACAATTTGATATCTATTCTATAAGCAGTAAAGGAGAAAAGGAATTCCATATAGGTAATGATAAGGTTTGACTACTGAAACCGCCAAGAAGGTTTCATAAATAACTACTGAAACCGCCAAGAAGGTTTCATAAAGGTTCGTCAGGTTGTAAAACTGTCGACAGATTAAGAAAAACTGTCGTTAAATCGGTTGAAACACGGACGTAAATTTTAATTGAGAGTGGTGAGTCGAAGAAGTAGCGACCTTGAACAGACGGACCAATTAGATCCTTCAGCTCTCCACCCCACTTTATCTGAACGCTGGGCTTAACCGCTAGGTTAAACTTGATTTTGTTCTATAAGTAACGTCCAGTGTTGCATCTAGAACGATGAAAATCCGATTGACAAATTTGACCCCGTTATGAATTTATCCTCTATTGATCAAGGGGATCAACAAGATATTAATAAAACCAATTACGTTGTTTGCAAAATGTTAATAATTATGGAGATGACATGTAATTTACGTTCAGGTGTAAACTTGGGGCAGTTGCTCTTCTCGGGCGTTATTAATAATGATTATAAGCACACTCCTCCCCGTCTTTCCGACCCCGGACGAAATGAAACTTCATATTTATCGCACTTTAACAAGTTTAGCCCTCGTCGTGGAAGCAAGTAACGGGATTGGGTTTGAATTACTTAATCCTCAAGTACAAAGAGAGAGTGGGCGTTGTGGGGATGGGAAGGCGACTCAACGGCAGACCTTGAATGAAGATTTAAACAGCAGTTAAGAGCTAAACAAAAGACTAATCAATGTTATCAAGTGCTCTTAAAAAGTTAATTTTAAACAAAATTTTGTATAAATAACAACAAAAACCAAGTAAGTTTTACTGAGTACCTGACTTCTCAAGCGACTGTTTTACTAACAATCGGACGATTCAACGACTGTATACTAAGAATCTGACGATTTAGCGACTGTATTACTAACAATAAGACAATTCAACGACTATATTACTAAGAATCTAACGATTCAACGACTGCTTTACTAACAACGACTGTATTACTAAGAATCTGACGATTTAACGACTGTAATCTAACAATAAGACGATTCAACGACTATATTACTAAGAATCTAATGATTCAACACCTGTTTTACTAAGAACCTGACGCTTTAACGACAGTTTTACTAACAATCTGACGATTCAACGACTGTATTACTAAGAATCTGTTGATTTAACGAAAGTATTACTAACAATAAGACGATTCAACGACTATGTTTCTAAGAATCTAACGATTCAACGACTGTTTTACTAACAACCTAACGATTCAACGCCTGTTTCACTATGAATCTGACGATTTAACTACTGTTTTACTTAGAATGTGACGTTTTAGTGATTGTTTGGCTAACAATCTGACGATTCAACGACTGTTCCACAAAGAATGTGACAATCGTCAGATTGCTTGTGAATTAGTCGTTAAATCATCAGATTGTTAGTAATACAGTCGTTAAATCGTCAGGTTCTTAGTAATACAGTCGTTAAAACGTCAGCCTGTTATTAAAACAGTCGTTGAATCGTCAGGTTCTTAGTAATACAGTCGTTTAAACGTCAGATTGTTAGTAATACAGTCGTTGAAACGTCAGATTGTTATTAAAACCGTCGTTGAATCGTCAGATTCTTAGTAATACAGTCGTTAAATCGTCAGATTCTTAGTAATACAGTCGACGGTATACTAACGATCTGACCATTTAGGAACAGTTTTAATAAATTTCTGACAATTTAACGACGGATTTTCTAAGAAGTGTATGTCCTATGAAAAGTGGTTAAGGCGGGGGAAATTAATGCAAAAAAACCAACATACAAATAGCTTTATCCTACCGCATCTTTTTTACCTTTTTTTCCGTCCCGCGTACCCATTTTCTTTCCCGATCCGGAAGGGATGAATAAAAGAATAATCTTGTCTACTAACTGCCGCCTTGGGCCGCGTTTGGGTTCCGTACGAATTGTTATTGGCGGGAGCGCGGGGTCGGAGGTTTCTCCATGAAGGGTGAAAAGGGAGTTGTTTACAGACAGGAAAAGGGGTATGAGGGATACAAAAAAGGGCTAAGAGGGCGGCACGAAAGGGCCTTAAATAATTTAAATCAATGCCTAAAACACGCACTTATCAACGTTGACGTCAATTTTCGTCTGTTTTTGAGCCAAAACGATAAACACTTTTTTTTTACCTTTCTCGAACAATCTAATCGTCTGGGCCAGGGAGCTCTTTGAACGAGGTTGAAGGGGTGAGAAAAAAAAAACCTAATTTAAGTTGATAAATCGGGTTTTCTCTGAGAGGAAGTATGATGAGGTGGTTGTATCATATAAACAGGCTTTTATAGAAGGGAGGGTGGTTCATCATCTCCTTGTTTACCTATTTTCCTTTGGCGAGTTTTTTTTTCCGCGCCCCAACACTCTCCACAAAAAATAGACTGGATATTGCCCTTTTAGGAAATGTTATTTTCATGTGGGAAAATTTTAAATTTCGACTTTCTCAAAAATAAAAATATGATAAATTATAGGGTGAAAAACAGGAAATTTGAGAAAGTACCCCGTTGATCCAGATTTTCACTATCAGACGAATTAACTGTGATTTTACCATAAATCTGACGATTAACGACTATTTTACTAACAAATCTGACGATTTAACGACAATATTCTTTGAACCTGACGATTTAACGACTGTATTACTATGAATCTCACGATTTAACGACTGAATTACTAAGAACCCGACGAGTTAACGACTGTATTACTAAGAATCTCACGATTTAACGACTGTATTACTAAAAATCTGACGATTTAACGACTGAATTAATAAGAACCTGACGAGTTAACGACTGTATTACTAAGAATCTGACAATTTAACGACTGTATTACGAAGAAGCAGACAAGTTGACGACTGTATTACTAAGAACCTGACGAGTTAACGACTATTTCACAAGCAATCTGACGATTTAACGACTGAATTAATAAGAACCTGACGAGTTAACGACTGTATTACTAAGAATCTGACAATTTAACGACTGTATTACGAAGAAGCAGACAAGTTAACGACTGTATACTAAGAATCTGACGATTTAACGACTGTATTACGAAGAAGCAGATAAGTTGACGACTGTATTACTAAGAACCTGACGAGTTAACGACTATTTCACAAGCAATCTGACAAGCCGGACGAGTTAAACCGACTGATTAATTAACAATCCGAAGATTTAACGACTCTTTCACAATGAATGTGACGATTCAAAGACTGTATTACAAGAATCTGACGATTTAACGACTATTGCACAAGCAATCTGACGAGTCGGACGAGTTAAACCGACTGATTAACTAACAATCTGACGATTTAACGACTATTTAACAAGCAATCTGACGAGTTGGACGAGTTAAACCGACTGATTAACTATCAATCTGACGATTCAACGACTGTTTCTTAACAACCAGGCGATTCAACGACAGTCTTACTAACAAACCCGACGATTTAAGTACCGTTTTAGTATTAATGTTGACGAGTTAACCACTGTTTTTCAAAGAATCTAACGACTGTTTTTCTAATATTCTGACGATTTATCGACTGTATTACCTGTAACCTGACAATTTAACGGTATTACTAAGAACCTGGAGATTTAACGACTTTATTACTAACAATCTGACGATTTAACGACTATTTAACAAGCAATCTGACGAGTCGGACGAGTTAAACCGACTGATTAACTATCAATCTGATGTTGCAACGATTGTTTCTTAAAAGTCAGGCGATTCAACGACAGTCTAACTAACAACCCGACGATTTAAGTACCGTTTTAGTATTAATGTTGACGAGTTAACCATTGTTTTCAAAGAATCTAACGACTGTTTTTCTAATATTCTGACGATTTGACATCTTTTTTCCCTGAAAAAACAATTTATTGCTCGATATGTCCTCAAAAACCACAAAGAGTGAGGGTCGTAGACGGGGAGTTACGAAGAACGGTTAAAATATTTTTTTTTTTTAACGGATAAATATTTTTTGAAAAAGTCTAAGATCGTATTTTATCGTGTTTTACTTAAGATCAAAGCGTACATTTCATTAATGAAGATCACCTTTGAAGTAAAAAGCTGTTTTTGAGGAAGTTTTAATCACTCGTAGTCTTTTTTCGGTTTTACACACTTTTAATCCATTATCTGATTAACGTGGAGACTTTTTTCGGGGGGTGGAGGCGAAAAAAAAGTATATAAAAGCCCCAGTTCTAGCTGGGCAAATTTAGAGTTGCTATTTTAACAAAAACGGAACGGTCCTTAACAAGGATTGACGCAGGTATTTTCGTCTCTTTTTTTTTTTTTCACCCATTCAAAAAGTCGGCTGAAACCCGAAAAAAAATTCAAAAGGTGTCGGAATCTTGATAATTTTCATTTGGCCGGCTCACAAAAGGTTTCTTTGTTTATTCGGTTTTTTATCTATCAAGGGGGATTTGTATCGTTTTAAAAATACGTGTCTGACCTTTTTTTTCTCCTTTTTTAAAATCAAGAGGTCAAAATAATTAACATTTAAAAAGCACTGAATTAAGCACGGTTTCTATAGGAAAATTTTTATGATTTTTTTTTTTCAACCTAGAATGAAGGGAAAACACCGTTCAACATAACGCATATCACCCTAAAGCAGTTGAACATAAAAAAAAATCTGCATTTCGACATAATTCGTTTCGGCATAATGCTCTCAAAAGTTTAAAAATTTTGAGCATAATGCATTTCAACATAAAGCGTTTCGCCATGAACGACTTTTTCAATTAATGCAAGTCGACATAAAAAAGTCACTATAACGCTTCTCACCATAAAAGCCTCTCTTTAAACTTTTTGTTTCGCTATTAAACTGTTTCTGTCGTTTCGGCATAATACATCTCACCAAAAAAGAGGGACGACGAAAGAGCAAGCTCACTGTCTTGATTATTGCGAAAGGACAAAAACCTTAAAACTTGACATTTCACCATAATGCAATTCAATATAAAGCATCTCAACATTGACTAGGAAAAGCAAGAAGGCAGCCAATGGGAACAGCTCGTTTTATGAAGGGCGTTAATTTTTTTCCTCACGCGAGGATGTGCGAATTGCATTGTGGTGAACTGTGTCTTTTAACCATCGCGTATTAAACGGTGAAAATAGGCTTGCTCTTTAACTGTCGCTAGTTTATGGTGAGATGTATTATGCCCAAACGACAGAAACAGTTTTATACCGAAACGACAAGTTCTTTAAAATGAAATTTTACGCTCCAATCGAGCTTAAACTGTTTCTGTCGTTTCGGCACAATACATCTCACCAAAAAGAGGGACTGCCTTCTTGCTTTTCCTAGTTAATGTTGAGATGCTTTATATTGAATTGCATTATGGTGAAATGTCAAGTTTTAAGCTCGATTGGAGCGAAATGTTTCCTTTATGTACAACTGCGTTATGTTGAAGTGACTTTTATATCGAAACGACAAGTGTTAAATCTCTTCTTAATGGTGAGATGTATTATGTTCAAATGCATTATGGTGAAAGTTTTCGACTATTTTCTTTATGATGAGTTGCAGATTTTTTTATGGTGTATTGATTTCTGCTATTTTATGGTCAAATGCATTATGTCGACACGTATACACTCAGAATGAAGAGAAGAAAATTTTCATTTTTTAAACATTTATGTTGATTTTGAAAGTATATTTGCATTCAGGCGTTAATTCTTTATAGACTTAAGTCTGAAACAAACCATTCGCACCTGTGCCGAGTTTAGATTCTCTCTAATCCGATATAGTTATTTTAATTAACTGTCAGAGGCACACTTGAACGTAATTGGATAGTACATGTAGCGTAATCGTACCACTTTTCCGAGTTATTGGTTTTAATACCGTAACCTCTTTCGAATATACCTGAAGAGGGGAAAAGGGGAAGGGAAAAAAAAACGTAAGAAAACGCTCCTTACAGGCTTGATATGATTTACAACGGTCTGAATTTAACGACCGCCCTCGATAAAAATATAGTTTTCAAAGTTATTGGAGCGAAATGTTTTTTTATTGACTCGATGTGACAGAGTTATTTTATCTTTATTAATCTTTTAATCAATATTTGTACAGAGTAAGAGATAGTTGGTGCCAGGTGAATAGAGACTCGGTTTTTAACCTCACGCCACCCTTAAACAATCGTGACTTTTTAACGAAATTACGCGTTTTATTGTGGTAGGACTGATTTTTAGAATAATCGTCATATATTTCCCTTTAGAAACCGTTCTTGATATAGGATTCTAGCTTTATTTGAAACCCAAAAATGGGAAACATCAGCACATCATCGATTGGCCACCTGTAGAAAAAATGAAGGGAAAAAATTCATAAATTCAGGATATTTCCATTCTTGACCCGCAATACAGGCTTTTAGGATCCCACAAAAAGCAATAAAGAAAAAGTATGTACTTATTTGAAGAGCTTCCAACGATAAATTAAAGAGAAGTAACAATATAGAAGGGGGAAGTATTTGGAGGGGGAAGTATACGGAGGGGAGGTAAAACGGAGGGGGAAGTATATGGGAGGGGAAGCATAACGGAGGGGGAAGTATAAGGAAATTTATAGTTTTCTGGTTTTGTTGCTTTTTTTTGCGTGTTGCTTTTCTAAGTTTTTTTTGAAAATTTTTTAAATTTTTTTTTTGAAAAATCTTTCGAATTTTTTTTTTTAATTTTCCAGGTTTCCTTTTTTAAATTTGCGGTTTTTTTTATAAATTTCTAAGTTCTTTTTTTCGAAAATTTTTGTAAGTGTCAAGGTAGAAATAATGGGCTTTTTGGCCGATGGATGTGCCTCTCGTAATGGGTAGAAGAATGAAATTTCTCCCTACTAAAAAAAATTATAATTAAAAAGTGGCAATTTTTTTACACCAAAAATTCGTAAAAAATATAAGGAGTAATTGGTGAAAATTTGGCGAAAATCGGACCAACGGTTCGGCCGCAGCGAATTTTTTAAAATTTCAAACAGACATATCTCCGCCATTTTTTCGAAATTCAAAAATCGCCCTCGTTACATTCTTATTCACCGGCTAAAGAAACTTGGTGAAAATCTGGTGAAAATCGGTTGAATATTGGGGCCGTAAAGAGTTCTGGAAGAAAATGCTACGGTCGGCCGGCACCACAGACAAAGTTGGTAAAGATCAATACTCGATTTGACCCTCCGGGGTCTGGGAGACCCTTCCCCAAAACCCGACATCGAAGAACTATAACTTCTTTAAAAGGAAGTGCACTTTCTATGGGTTAGAGCGCTTCCAGCGATGAAGAAAAGCTTTGTCGATTCGCGATAAAGTTTTCCTTTAGGAACTGTTCTTGACCCACAATTTAAGCTTCTATAGCTTTCTAAGCTCTAAAATTGGAGATAAATTGCTTCTACAGACTGCTAGCTTCCTTCAAAGAAACTTGACATTGAGGAAAGGGTCAAGGCTGCTTTATTATTGTCTATGGAGAGGTGCCAAAATTATGTCCAACGAATATAAAAAATGGAGTTTTATAAGATGGCCAAAGAGGCGAATAAACTGTCGTGGATTTATAATGAAGCAATAATGTCGGTCACGTGTGACACCGAGTCTAAATGCGAGCGGAGGGGGAGCGGGAAGCAAATTATAGCTCCCCAGGACTTTATATTTCAGGTAATAACTTTGTTCAAGGGCCCGTGTAACTAAAGACTAAAAGGTAGGATAAGGTGTGTTAGCACGTAATTTAGAAGCTTAAAATTTCAAAATGAACTTTCCCAACTGACGACTTTTGTTGATTTTGATAATTTTCATTCACCTTTTGAAGCACCTCCAGCGGTCGTATCAGAAAACCTCGTGTTTTAACCACACTTGCGGTCTCTTAAAATGGCTTTTAGAAAGGGTTTTAAATTGACGTTCGGTTTATTAAAGGGCCTTGACTTCGATTTATTAACCTTTGATTATCCGCGACATGGTTTAAACAATCGACAAATTTGCGGGCGAAGTAGTTCGCGGATTTGCTCTCACGTCACACGTGCGCGCACATTGTTCGACGTTTATGATTAATGAACTACGAACATGACAGAACACAAGATTTCAATCTAAATTTTTGCTGATTATGTTCTGCAGATTATTCGGAACGTTGGAAATGATAAGCCAAAGTACTTAGAGAAATCATCAATGCAGGAGGAACTCCCATTGCAATAATTAAAACAGCTGATCTCAATTTGCTCTGAATTTCTCACCGCGTGAGCCCCTTTTGTTCGCCCTGATCCGTCCTGTTCGGGCCAACATTCTCGGCGCTTCGCCCACCACGCTGAGTCGAGCAGAGCGAGCATTGTATGGACAACGATCTGCTCCGTTTGAGGCGTATGTACTCGTACTTCCGGGATTCCGCTAAAACAAACGCTCTACGCGGATTTGGCCATCCCTGCAGCTGTCAATACCTAGTTATAAGATTGGTATTCTCCTTCCCTCCAAGCCAGGCTAAAATTGAACTTTCTCGAGTTATCCTCGATTTATACGAATGCTAATTTTAAAAGGTGACGTGTCGTGAATAGGTTGACATCGTGGACGGTACCTCTCGCGGAAAAGCACCGACTTTTCCGTGACTTGAAAACTCTGCATTAATTGCGTTTTACTTCTCGTTTTACTTCTCTCTTGTCCGACATGAGGGAGAATTTTAACCACCGTACGAAAACTTTAAAGAGTGAAAAGTGAAGATTTAATGCCCACGTTTATCATCGGCTTACACGCGAAATCTCTTTAAAAATAGTATTAAAATATCGACTTACCTAACGTCTGTCCCAAAACTGTCCTTCCGTCTTCACCCAAGCAAGCACCACGTGCGTCGAACGGATTTGTGAACTGTACAAAAGCGTAGCCTTTATGCATTGAAATCCCTGAAAAAAATTATAATTTTAGATTCTTAAAAGGTTTAGGAAAATGATATTTTTGGGAGGGAAAAAATAAATGTCTTGAGCTTCAGACAAACGGTTATTGTTGAGCATATCTTCGCTCAAAATTATTCCATCACCTCTTTTACAACCGCATTACACAAAGACAATTTAGAAACATAAATAATTTTTTATTTTCGTTGAAATTTTTGGGATAAAAAAGGTGATCTCGGGCCATAGAAAATTTCTAAGAAGCATTGTCATCAGTTTAGGGGCGTTCTAAAATAAAACAGAGTCGGACTTGACAAATGGTTCCTTACCCGGGAAGACAAAAGGTCCGGGAGAGTGGACAAAGAGTGATTAATGCCCTCCTTTCGACGGGAACCGTTCGGAACACATTTCTGACTTGTCTTCTCCAAAAGCAAGAGGGGGGCTTCCATTGTATTTAATGTTTTGAGTATGTGAATTAAAGGGATCAACAGGATCCGGAGTCCTTTTGAATACAAGCTCAACTTGGCCATAACGTTCAAAAGCCAATGCAGTAAGGAGGATGAGATAGTGAAGTTTCCTTTTTAAATTAATAGTTTGGCTCATTTGTAAACAATAAAAAAAAGGGGGCTCACATCTCGTCGAAAGTATTCTCGTCATAAAGTATTCTCGTCCTAAAAATAATAGAAAAAGAAAAACTATAAACTGTATTCACGTCCGAAAGTATTCTCGTCCTAACAGGCTACGCCCCTTTTAAGGACGAGATGAAGTAGGACGAGAAGACATTCGGACAAGTGGATTTCAATTTTTAAACCATTTTTTAAATATTATACTTTAATAAAATAGAAATCATCTCGCCCGAAAGTATTCTCGTCCTAAAAATATGTGTAAAATAAAATATTACTTAAAATTAAATGAAATGTATTCTCATCCGAAAGTGTTCTCGTCCTACTGTCTTCTCGTACTAAAATTAACGTACAAAAATTACTTCTGCAGCGTTCCACCCCCGCAAAAAAAACGGTCGGTTTGTTTGTTTATTTTTGCGAGGATCAGCTAGTTTTATGCTCCGACGCAGCAATTTTTGTACGTTAGTTTTAGGACGAGAAGACAGTAGGACGAGAATGCTTTCGGATGAGAATACATTTCATTTAATTTTAAGTAATATTTTATTTTACACACATTTTTAGGACGAGAATACTTTCGGACGAGATGATTTCCATTTTATTAAAGTATAATTTTTAAAAAATAGTATAAAAATTGAAATCCACTTGTCCGAATGTCTTCTCGTCCTACTGTCATCTCGTCCTAAAAAGGGGCGTAGCCTGTTAGGACGAGAATACTTTCGGACAAGAAGACAGTTTATATTTTTTCTTTTTCTATTATTTTAGGACGAGAATACTTTAGGACGAGAATACTTTAGGATGAGAAGAAAGTTATATTTTTTCTTTTTCTATTATTTTTAGGACGAGAATACTTTAGGACGAGAATACTATCGGACGAGAATTCTTTCGGACGAGAAGACAGTTTATATTTTTTCTTTTCTATTATTTTTAGGACGAGAATACTTTCGGACGAGATGATTTCCATTTTATTAAAGTATAATTTTTAAAAAATAGTATAAAATTGAAATCCACTTGTCCGAATGTCTTCTCGTCCTACTGTCATCTCGTCCTAAAAAGGGGCGTAGCCTGTTAGGACGAGAATACTTTCGGACAAGAAGACAGTTTATATTTTTTCTTTTCTATTATTTTTAGGACGAGAATACTTTAGGACGAGAATACTTTAGGACGAGAAGACAGTTTATATTTTTTCTTTTTCTATTATTTTTAGGACGAGAATTCTTTAGGACGAGAATACTATCGGACGAGAATTCTTTCGGACGAGAAGACAGTTTATATTTTTCTTTTTCTATTATTTTTAGGACGAGAATACTTTCGGACGAGATGATTTCCATTTTATTAAAGTATAATTTTTAAAAAATAGTATACAAATTGAAATCCACTTGTCCGAATGTCTTCTCGTCCTACTGTCATCTCGTCCTAAAATGGGGCGCAGCCTGTTAGGACGAGAATACTTTCGGACAAGAAGACAGTTTATATTTTTCTTTTTCTATTATTTTTAGGACGAGAATACTATCGGACGAGAATACTATCGGACGAGATTACTTTCGGACGAGAAGGCAGTTTATATTTTTTCTTTTCTATTATTTGTAGGACGAGAATACTTTCGGACGAGATGATTTCCATTTTATTAAAGATAATTTTTAAAAAATAGTATACAAATTGAAATCCACTTGTCCGAATGTCTTCTCGTCCTACTGTCATCTCGTCCTAAAAAGGGGCGTAGCCTGTTAGGACGAGAATACTTTCGGACAAGAAGACAGTTTATATTTTTTCTTTTTCTATTATTTTTAGGACGAGAATACTATCGGACGAGAAGGCAGTTTATATTTTTTCTTTTTCTATTATTTTTAGGACGAGAATACTTTCGGACGAGATGATTTCCATTTTATGAAAGTATAATTTTTAAAAAATAGTATAAAAATTGAAATCCACTTGTCCGAATGTCTTCTCGTCCTACTGTCATCTCGTCCTAAAAAGGGGCGTAGCCTGTTAGGACGAGAATACTTTCGGACGAGAAGACAGTTTATATTTTTTCTTTTTCTATTATTTTTAGGACGAGAATACTTTCGGACGAGATGTAGGCACCCAAAAAAAGCAGAAGAGTCCGAATGTTTGGATTTTGATAAAAAGTGAATTAAAAAGCCGAAATACACGGAGTAGGAGTTATAGTGTCCGCGTTTGAATTTATCGCCTTGACAGTCTGCGGGGAGCATGAATGGATTTGAGAACAAACGAGAAATACCACCGCTCGCGTTTTTGGAGGGAGAGGGACGTAGGGGGCGAAACGCTAATGGTATAGCCATGTAGTACAGAGCAAATGAGAATAATGTCAGCCAATGATGGTATAAGGGCAGATTTGAGAAACGGCTCCGCGTTTTTTGGAAAACGTCCAAGAAAATGTTAATGGGATAAAGAAAAATAATAAACTTAAACCTCCGTTAAAATAATTTCTCCCAAAGTTAATCGGAGTACCGGTTGTTTCGGACTTGTTAATGGAATTAGGGCCCGCATAACTGGATACAAGGAGGCTACAATTGCCAGATACAAGAGTTTGTTGTTCAAGCGAGGGGACGGTGGAGAAGAGGGAGTCGAAGATAGGCAAAACTGTGGGGAAGTGTGCGGTTTACAATCAATTTCCAAACGCCCTCGCCTACGGATACTAAACAGCCTTTCTTGAACGAAATTCCACCAGGTTAATCATTACTTCATGAATTCTCGAACCCAAGTTTCGGGAGATCTTTGTCAGTTGTTAACTCAAGTTTTTGTACCAAAGAAAGAGGAAAATTCTATTTTTAAACGCGTTATATAATTATGAGGTCTTTAAATGTCATTGGCAGACTGAAAAAATCCAGTGAAACCCTGAAAATTATAAATACTTGAATAAACAGCCTCGGTTTATCTTTAAAAACAAAAATATCATTCATTATTTTAAATTGCACCATAATTTAGGTTAATATTTAACCTTAATCGCTAAAAACTGTGTCAATTTTTTGTGTTTTTAGCTAAATATTGTCCAATTAAATTAAATGATTCTAAGTAGGCGGATAGTCTAATTATAAAAAGGTTCCTTGGGTTCATTTTCGTTTATATACGTGGGATTGATGTTGTATTTACGAGAGACGTTGTAAAGGATGTCGACAGACAATAACGGGCTCAGAGAAGGGGATCTGCGGGAGGCTTAGCGGGTCTTGTCTCCGGGGTTTTATTGCCTGTGTCAACACCTCCCCACCACACGACCTACCACTACCCCCGCCCTGAAGGGATCAACACCGCAACACGTGTTTTCTTCAATTCATACGTCTTGGACTTTCTAAATCAATAGTAGACTTATATTTTGGCACATTTTAGTGATCCGTCGTTTTTAAATAGGTATTGGATTTTTTAAACCCTTACACATCATTAACCCTTTCGAGACCGCGTCTGACGCCGGATTCTCTGCGCTGCTGGCGAAGCATTTTTCCCCGCACTTCTCCCCGACCGCTCCCAGAAAGCACAGAAAGCGACGAGTGATGCGATCATCACTTAGTTCATTTCTTCCCCAACAGATGGCCAGTTTTTGCATGTCGCTAGCGCCACGGGAAGCGAAGGTATTAGATATAATATCTTAGAGAGGCTTCCCGCTGGGCAACTAAAGTCGCCTGCGGTCTCCAAGCGAATTTCGCGAATGGCAACTATAGTCGCCTGCGGTCTCGAAAGATTTAAGGAACCCTTTTCTGTTTCCTTGAAAATCCTTCCTTGACTTTGAAAACGTCTCTTGACGTTTATGCAATTTGTAAATCCTTCTAAATTAGTCATAACCGATTTGTCTGGTGAAATTATATTATATAAAAAAGGGTTGTAAAAAAACATATTTTAATCCGACTTTACTTTGAGTTTCAAGGAGAGAGCTGAGAGCCTATAAAAGTTTTATAACCACTGACTTTCGCCCGAGGGGGGTAAAGAGAGGAGAAAAAAGTGAGAAAAACCGGAACGGTACAAGAAGGGGAAAAAAACAAACGACTTTTTATTCGTTTTGAGTTAACTATAAAGTAAAAGACGCTTTTTATCGTTTGCCTAGGGTTCCTTTTTAATTTCCTGTCCTGATATTATAAATCGTTTAACACCCCCTTGTCCACCCTAGTTTTCAGCCTCCGGTGAAAAAATTGTGGGAGAGTTTATTTCGAATTCAAACCTCGCAGTTTTTAATGGGATTGCATTTGAAAGTAGGAAATTAGCATTGATTTTTAGCGTTTAATTTTGATCTTCTGAAAGGAGACATAGCCATAGGGCAAGAGGCAAGCTAGAAAGGAGCCTATTGGTCCGTTCACCTTTCAAGGTCATCCCTCCTCTAATTTTCCCTCCTTCCTTTGAATTAGCGAAGATGTCGGATCGACCTCCTCATTTGACGATTTTGGGAAGAATATTGAGAAACATATTTTGATATTGAAAAAATGTGGGGAAAAAAAATCAATTTCGCTCTTCGGAGAAAGTCTTATGCGGAGAAAGAAATAGAGGAGGAGGAGTAAAACTGGGAAAAGTATAAGACAATATTTCACAGAAGCCACCTCGCGACGGGAGTAAGGAAAGCGTGAGGAAAACTTTTCCCATCAGACGACTCTCCGAAGGGGGACTGAAACCGAATGAGAAGAACAGGAAGGAGTGAGGACTCTTGTATTGGAACGGGGTTGAGAGGGTGAAAAAGCTAATGTACTCTCGCGTTAGTCATAGGGACAAAAATTTAATTGTATTTTCAGATTTTTTTAGCTTGAAAAAGAAGGAAAATATTGAGAGTCAAAGACGTGAATTGAATATTCCAAGTCTTTTTCTTTAATACCTGCAGAATATATTAACGCATCACCTTTCTGACTTTTTAATGACTTTCGATTCGATCAAAAATTTAGACTATAAAGCATTATCGCATCCAATATTGCTCCTTCATTTTATAATGCTAAGGTCCGCTGGAATCCCAAAACTTCACCATAACTGTTTTTCTATTTTCCCTAATTTTACTAAGGTGTGGGACTCTAGGAGGCAGTTGATGTCGATATCTTCCAGGGTGCAAAGCTCGGAGTGGGGACTTCCCTCGTGTTTTTATGTTGGCCCGCCTGGGTATTCTAGAAAGAATGTAGAATATGTTAATACGAAAAAACTAAAGTCTTATTTAATTTGGATTCCAGGAGTGAAAGAAACGGCGGTCGGGCTGAATTAACATTTCTCCGAAAGCCCCAGAGCGACCGTTGTTTGTTTCGCAATCTGCTTCTCTCCGTGACAATTACCGGAAGTCGGATTTGGAGAGAGGGAGGGCGTCCGAGCGGAAAAGGGAAACGGTTGGGGAGGTACGGTTAGGGATTGCAATGGGGATGGATGTAGGCGAGTGCCTAGGTGGAGATATACAGGTGGACAATAGAGCCGAGCGAGACTAAGCCCTTTATCTACAACGTCGCATAGGCCAGCGGTCTACTCCCAGTCCCCTGGATTATCTGTCCGTCTCAACAATACAGACTTCCTCGCCTTTCTCTCTCCGAGCTACATTTTCATGATTCTTCCCCTCTCCCCAGCATGAACTAAACAGCCCAAAGTTGCTAATACTCTTTAGTAATCCTTCCTCTTGCAAACCACTTGAACCAAACAACTTGGTAATAACATTGGATCGCATCAATCACCATCCGGGATGTTGACAAGGGACTCGAGTGGACTTTCAATAGCATTATCGAACCGTCATCACCACACTGGCCACTTTTGTTTATCGATAAAATTGTTTTTCAACATTATTCTAACCTCAACGAAATTTCGGCCCCTCATGGTTCATTCATTCTGCAAACCACCGTCGCTCATTAATACTTAATACAATCGGATCTAATGGAAAAGGGTGCCTTTGTGTTCACCCATTGACACTCACGGCTAAGGTGACGGGCGGGATTAGAGAGATTGACTCTGTGATAAAAGGTTCAGTTTTAAGGCCCTTCTAGCGCTTTAAAATTGATTTTTACTTTTAAAATTGATTGTCACTGTCTATCGGACGTTGCCTCAATTTGCCAATTTTAGCTCATTTTTCTGAGGTATTTCTATATTTTGACTGTGAGGTGGAATAAACAAATTAGAAAGGAGAAAAAATGCTGGATGTGAGGTTAGAAATGAAGACCCGCGGTAAGGTATCCGTGGCAATTCCTGACGGTCCTGTGAGGTTTTAATTTGAATTCCGGAGGTCGGGATTCCTCGGATGCTTGATGTCAACCCCCCACCGGGTCTCACTAATCGACGTGAGGCGGGGGTGAAACCTAAAGTGGTTCACGTCCGCAGGTAATGGCAAACCTTGGTAATTTCAACACTTTATTGTACTCCGGGCTAAAAAATGAAAATCAATCGCCCAAAGTAGGCATCTCTGTGATGTCTCTCTCCACCACTCCCCCGCTCGGCCAAATGGCAAATGATGCGTGAAATTCGATTTGAATACTCGCGTGTCCCCATCCATCAAATAACCCGTCGAGAGGTGGAAAAGGGTCGACCACTTGGGCTGAATGCCACGGCAATTATACCGCAATTCCACCTCATCTCTTGAATTTTGTCAATTTTCGAACCTATTTTCACACTACTTTATTTAATAATTAAACTAACGGCCGACATGTCGTCTCATCATTTCTAATAGGTACGACGTGACGTCATCATCGGAGTAATCCCCCCTTATGATTAAAACTGAACAAAAATTATTGAACAAATCATCCAATTAACCCTTAACCGCCCTTTACAAAACAATGATTAAATGTCGTTGATGCGTTGGCGTTCCTAACGCGTTACGTACATCCCGGGAGGGCAACTCCTGTCATGTTATATTGTCAATTTATTAATTATGGAGTATATCCAATATTGCCATTCAAACAGAACAACCAAAATTTTTTGTAAAAATTTTTTTCAATTGCATTTACAACTTTTAGGATTTTTTTCTCTCTAAATTTTTAGGAAAAATCAGAGTCCAATTAATGGATACAGAGAATTTTTTTCCCTAGCGTCATGGATCCAATCATGAAGGCATAGATGGAATCGTTATTTTCCTTAATCCCCGACCCGGTTTAAAAAAAATTGCAATATCAATTTATTCATTTCTCCCTTTTAATCCATTGACGTGAGGCGTTTTGCGATGGAAATAAGAAAAAAAAAATTTAAATTTTTTTTTATTGACGGAAGTATCTCTCGCATTTTGAGAGGGGATTTGACTCTTTTTATAGTGTTATTTGGTTCTTTTAATTTATACAAGTAGTTTGGCTCTTTTTTTATACAAAAAGAAACAAAGTACTGGTTTGAAGAGCTTCCATCGAAAACTTCCTTAAAGAGAAGTAACAATATAAGAGGGGGAAGTATAGGAGGGAAGTTTAACGGAGGGGACGTAAAACGGAGGGGGAAGTATATGGGAGGGGAAGTATAACAAAGGGGGAAGTAGAATGGAACGAAATGTAACGAAGGAAGGAAAGTATAAAGGAGGGGGAAGTATAAAGGAGGGAAAGAATAAGGGAGGGGGAAATTAAAAAAAAATTTATTTTGTAAAATTCTAAGTTCTTTTTTCGAAAATTTTTCTACGTGTCAAGGTAGAAATAATGGCCACTTTGGCCTAGGGATGTGCCTCTCGTAATGGGTAGAAGTATGAAATTTTCCCTACTAAAAAAATAATTATTAAAAAGTGGCAATTTTTACACCAAAAATTCTAAAAAATATAAGGAGTAATTAGTGAAAATTTGGTGAAAATCGGACTAACAGTCGGCCGCAGCGAATTTTTTAAAATTTCAAACAGACATTTTTTGAAATTCAAAAATCGCCCTCGTTAGTTTCTTGTTTACCGACTAAAGAAAATTCGGTGAAAATCTGTTGAAAACTGTGGCAGTAAAGTGATCGGGAAAAAATGCTAAGGCCGGCCGGCACTACAGACAAAGTTGAAATTGATAAGATCATTGACCCTCCGGGGTCTGGAAGACCCTTCCCCAAAAACCCGACGTGGAGGGTATCACAATAACTTCTTTAAGGAAGTTAAAAACTGCAGAGTTTTGATGATTTCTCTTAAAAATCGTAAATGAGGGTGATCAAATCTTCTCTTTAAGAAAGTATTGAAATATTGGTTTTTTTTGTCCAGAAGCCCTGGCGTAATAACTCATTTTGCTAATCTGACATTTTTGGAAAATTTACTCACGGGGACAAACGCAAACATGACGCAGGATGACCGTAATCCGCTTAAATACCGTGGACTGGGGGATTTTGATCCTCGTATTCTATCTGGGGGATTCGTGTCAAAAGGTTGTCACCGACTCCGCATATCCGCGAATGCGAATTTTAATTCCGAGACCTGTCATGTTGACTTCGAAACATGTTAAAAAGTTAAACCACTTGAAAAAATTATTGTTAATTTTTTTTCCACTTCGGAAAAGCTCAATCGGATTATTTGTTCTCTAGTTATGGACGTTCAGAGAAACCAGATGATTTTTTAGTGTTGACTCTCGCTAATGAGTTCTGAATCAAATTTTCCGTTTATTTAAAACGTTATTCCGTGCCAAAGGATGCAATAAATGCATCTTTTAATTTGACATGACCCATTTCCTAAAAAAAACGAAATCCCGGCCAAGTGCATACTTTCTCAAAGTCCTCTGACCCTTAAAATGTTTTATTTTTAAATGTTTAATTTTTGATAAGGTTGACTCAGCGCCGTCATTTTCACCCCTAGACGTTAACGAATTAACCGGGGTAAAAGGCGTACGGAAGCAAAGGAGATAATTTGACTGTTTGTACAGTAAATGTGCGGACGCAGCTGAGTTTCTGACTTACTCCAAGGTTTTTGAAAAGTTGGAAGTTATTTTTTCTCTTTTTCTCTCCATTGAAAACGGCCTTCAACTACGGGCCAAATGGGACGCTTACTAGGTTACTGGGTTTGATTTAATTGACATGAATGATCACCAATTAGAGACTGTTTTAGATGACTTTTTTGTATGCTCTTTCCCGGCAGGGTGAAAACAATTTTTTTCTTCGACATAGGTAAACTAATGCATCCAGTGATCTCAATTTTTTCCCATCCATCTCTGCAACATCAAACCATCGACCTTCGCTATCTCACTTATTATCAATTCAAAACCAATGCATGCAGCTGATCTCAATTTTTTCCCATTGATCAACATCAACCCAAATCATCGACCTTCGATATCTTACTTTTTCATCAATTCAAAACTAATGCATCCAGCTGATCACAATGATTTCCCATCATCCCTGCAACATCAACCCAAATTTCACTTTTTCTCATCAATTCAAAACCAATGCCCAGCTGATCTCAATTTTTTCCCATCCATACCTGTAACGTCAACCCGAATCATCAACCTTCGATATCTCACTTCTCAAACATTTTTTAAATAATTAGTAAATTTTTTTTT
>JACGAQ010001512.1:0-58083 GCA_014119065.1 Orius insidiosus
ACGTAGATTGATGCTCATGATTGTGTTACAGAGGTGTGACCGTGGTCATTAGACACTCCTAAAGATTCATTTCCGATCATAATTTTATTTAAATCGCATCTTTTTTTTTTAGTCTTCTCCTTCTCATAAAGGTCCTTCGGTCTTTATAACGGCCCTACATATCATCGGAACACACGGGTATTGGATGCGATTTGTCATTTATGGACCTATTTAAAAGCGATATTGGAGAATGGACGAATCGTTAAATTTTTAATGGAGGGCTTAAGATTATTGGATTTGTAATCCGTTTTTTTAGGTAGATTTTTTTTATTCGCCTATTGAGCAGATGGCCAGGTCACACTCCTATTTTGTGCGTAGGTGTCTTTTTTCTTTCTTCCCACATGTCAACCTGTAGTTGCGAAAGAAAAACGGTATTCATCCTTTTTGATGATTCACATAGCGTTTATGAAAAATTCGTAACTTCCAACCTTCTTTGTGTCGTAAAATGTTGTTGTTTTTAAAAAATTAATAAAAAAGAACGGTGAAATGTAAATGTCATGGCGGGACATTTTCACGATTCGCTCAGCAGCTCTTTTCTCCCCACTTTCAAATGCCATAACTCATACGTTATTTTTTAAATTGAAGGGTAAAAAAGTAGGCACTAAGTTAAAAAATGTTTAAAAACAATGGACGGATATCGCGAATTCTACTCTCACTAAAATAGAAACAAAGTAAGATGATGTATCATTTATTTTTCCAATGACATTAGGTTTAAAAATAAACCCAAAATGAATAAAATGATTCAAGACTTCCGGAATAATTTGGAGTTATTGATTTTGTGCCAAATTAAAAGCCTCTTTTAAAAAGATTCATTTCTGAATTTCTGAGACTGTTATTAAATACTTTGTTATTTAGTTTCGCTTATAAAGAGGAAGATCCGGACAATAGTACTCAGACAATCTAATGATTGTTACCATGGGTCGTTTTAACCATTTCCAAAAATCATCTTTCAAGGTTCTCATAATACTGGGCTTCCCTAACTAGATAGTTTCTTTGGTGGTTCTTTTCTTTTTCTGTTTTATTTTCAGAAATAAGATTTAAAGAAATCATTACGATGTAATAGTAAGTGTTAATGGGAAAAAAAACCTTGGATTGACGACCAAAAAGATCGTTCCAGATGTTCGGCTGACGTCATCGTATCGTTTGCCTCGATTCTGAACCATATACGGTTTGTCCCACCGACCCTCACCCAACACGGCTTTCACTTTCTTGCAAACTGACTGCTCAAAATGAAATAAAAATAAAATTACGTTCCCTTTCAGTTTAAAATAGAATTGTTTCTCTGCATAAACCGAGCGGTCTGTTTTTTTGGTCTCTTCACTTGCTTGTTATTTTAAAAAGATGGATCGATGAAGATTTTAAATCAGATTTTAATCTCTGGTGACAATCGTGGCTTTTGTGTCTGACGTCGACCCCCTAAAGGTGGCTCATATGTAAATCCTCGACCCCGGGGATGTGTAATTGACAACATGGATGAATGTCTCTATCAGGAGAGTTGACCTGTAAGATTGATGAAGGTGGGATGAATGAAGAGAGCTTTTTCCATCGCAAGCGGTACCCTTGGGTGGCTCGGATTTCCGTCCCTGAATCAGCACACTGTATAATCCCCATCGTTAGAATATAAACTCGAAATCCTTTTATGAACATTGTTAAAGTAAATACTCCTTAGAGACCTTCTTGAGAATTAGGTCAGCCTCTGTAGACCTTCAAACGACCTTGACTTTAACTCCTTAAGGTGCTAATCGAAATCTTCGTTCATATCGTTTTAATAAAATTAAATACAAAAAAAAAATAAATTAGTTTTATTAATAAAATATTTTAGGATACATTGCTCCGTTTGGCACAGGTTTATTGGAATCCATCCAAAAGTTAAATTGTGTATCTTTTACCCAACGAATGACATAGTTACGAAAAATTAGTGTGAAATAATCTTCCGATCTTCTTGGGTCACTCATAAGAAGGCATTTGTCGTTTTAACTTCTTAACTTCCTCTAAAGAAATTGATAGTGCTAGCCTTCAGAGATGGTAGAAGCGATCGGTATGTAGTTCTGCAGTCGTAGGTCCGAATACCAATTTTAGATTTCCAGATTAATGTGCCACACAATCAGAATGGCTCTATCTCTTAGGGAACGAGCTTCACGGAAACAATTTTTTTCCTTCTCCCCGCTGTCACGAAATCACTCAGGGGATGGGTTACTAAAAAAAGATAGCAATGATTGTTGTACGGGAATAGCTCCTGAAGAGGCTTTTAAGCGAAACGGCGTCGTGAGATCCCCGTTATCTGGTTATTTCCTCCATTATTGATCATGATACAATATTATTTGTTCAAAACATTTGGGACGTAAAAAAAAACTTTTCTCTTTTAAAGAATATAAATCTTATTTTATATCGATGAACTAAATAACACTTTATATCTTTAATCAGTTATAAATTAAACAGGTATAATGAAGCAATTATTGGAAGTTTACATAGGGAAATTACCGTCGTGCGATTCGTTTAAGTATGCGGAGATTCTTCCCCTTTCTCTTTTCTAATGGTTTAAAAGATATGCATTGAGTGGGTAAACCCGAAGCTAATTGAGACCGTAGAGAAGAAAAAAATGAAAACCGATTCGTATTTTATGTCTTCAATCCATTGAGCTAGATAATAATAAAAAAATGGTTATTCTCTCGATAAGATCGTGACATTAAAGGGGTGGCTATAATAAATACTTCCACCCTTAACGGAGACCGGAAGACAATACAAATAGCAGGTTAATGGAATGGGTGTGGTTATGACCCAGATTCTGACCGCAATATCCTGCGGCTCTTCTTCCCCTTTGTAATCGACCAAGATAACGACTATCGATTGTTTTTGTTTCTTCTATAAAACGGAAAATGTGTCTTTTTCCCTGAAGTTTCGATCAACTAAACCCGCTACACCTACATGTAGAACAGCTTTTTTATAATTTACGTTCATTTCGCGAAGAGTTAAGGTGGTAGATTTTATTTTGGACGAAAATTGAAATTGTTTTTGGGCGAAAAAAGGCGGTGATGGGTCGGCCGGCTGGCCTAATTTGTGAAGAATTGTTTGTACTATGAAGCCAAAAAAATTTCAACGAACAGCGATCTTTGGGCGAGAGACTCCCCATACTTTTTCTGTCGATCATCCAATAAACTCCCTATTTGTCTGTGATACCGGCCGGACGTCCGTCGCCAATTTTCTTCAGGTCTCTTTTTCATCGTTCTTACAGCATATTTCAAAGGACATTTTGACATTAATCAGGGACTACTCGTCAAAAAAAATCACTCAATATTTTATTCCTAATTTTTGTTAATTTTTAAAAATTTATTTTAAGTATGAAAAGGATATTTGACAGTCATCTTTTCCTTAGTTATAGCGGTATCGGCCTTGCCCATTTTGAAAAGCGTCTTGCGATTGAACTTCTAACTGCTTAAGTGTTCTACACAAGACCAGTCCTAGATATGTCAAGTTGATCAACCAGACTGACCCCTGGGGACGCGACCGCCGACGGGAACGGTACTTCTTGTTACTTGACATTCTTTATTACCTACACCCATAGAGAAAAAAAAAAAAAACGATTCAGACTGTAACGTACGTTTTAACTCGTTGAACCCAAAAAAATCAAAACCGTTCCGATTTTCTATTATCGGCAGGCGAATCTTCGGATGTTTTTTAGGGCTTTGTTTATTCAACTGCGTCTACTGTAACTCAAAGTCGAACGTTTTTGGATAGATCGCAACTCCCTGTTTTATCTTTAGATAACCCACTTGACCTAGCTTTCAATAGGGCACCAACTTTAAATATTTAGATTGTAAAAGAATGTAAAGGAACCGGATTTCAGTTATTGTATTAACCATGAAATTGTTGATAACTCTATTGAACGCGCGAATTCAGAGAACATTATTTTCCCGGTAAATTAGATAAGGAAAAAATGGTAACGTCCGGATTGCGCCATAGGCAAAAGATTCGTCGAATTAAACCTGAATACGCCCGGTAGCGGTCCTCAAATTTTCAAAAGCCCCATACGTCGTTGGGGAAAGGAAGAAGGGGAAAGATAATCGTTTCCAATTTGCTCTTTTGTGGAACGTGTGCGTTTACGTCTTCTGGATAAGCCATTACCGATTTGAAATATCGTTCCGCTGGATGCATTAGAGAGGGGCTCGTTAAGGAGATTCCTCTCCGTGAGTCTTTCCCCTCAAGACGTCTACTAATGAATAAAGAAGGTAAAGAAACGGCTCTGGCAATAATATACAAAATGGACGTCGTCTTTATTTACACTTTTAAAAAAACTACATTCTTTTAATCACACTGAAGACATTTTTTTCCCCCAGTTTGTGCAATATCATGACTTAATTGGCGTTTTGAGGAGTAGCCAAACTCTGTTATCTAGATGTGAGTCAATTATTTTGAAATTTTGATTTCAGGGTGATTGGGAGCGCCAGAGCACAAAGCAATCAGCCAACATCACGAATGGAGGTGTCGTTTACAAGTGCAACGTTGCTCATAGTGGGTGTGCGCCGATACCATTTAACAAACTAGGTAAGTCGTTATTAAATAAATATGACTCAATTTCGGAAAGATGATGAAGTTATGAATCACCCGTTCACGCCTAGAATTATCACTCCGACCCCACCGAAATTCCGCACCCTAAGACCAGTTTTTCGCATCTGATTAGAAAGATTAGAATCTTTTTTAGACAATTTACAGAAGCCTTTTATTTAATTTTTTTTAAACATAAAGTCGGCATAGTTTCAGGTTTTAATAAATGAGTTGTGGGGGCGAGGTGAGATAGATAGTATCTCGAAACGGAAAAGATCTGCAAATCGTATAATATAGTGTACTCTATTGAGATGACGTTTTACAAGAGGATAAAAACAACCTAGGAATTCGCATCAAGAATTATTTTCCCTGTCCTTTTAAGCCCCATGAGTTATTATAAACTATAAAAGATGTTTTGTTTATAACTGGATGAAGACGGTACCTAAATATGAATAATTAGATGAGATCGGCTCGTGCTGGGGGTTTATTGAGATTGCGTGGAAGAGTCACCCGGATCCGGAGTTAAATGTCACGTCTTGATTTCAAACTTTTTACCCGTGAGATTCGGAATAATTAAGAGAGTCTAAAGGCGTTGAATCGTTTTTAAATAACGTTGAATTCTCGATCGTATCAGATGTAGCACAGATTCCAAATTGTCCGATTAAAAAAGAGGGAAAAAAACACGTTTACGATTAGTTTAAAACTATGTAATACCTCCGGATCGGATTTTTAATAGAGGGACGAGCCATCAATCCTTTGGATCTCATTAGCAGGCGGCGACCAAGGAGTCACTTTAAGGTAACGAATGCTCCCGACTTTTTCCCTTATTTTTTTTACCCTCTACGATCCGGACGGCTCATTAGTCCGGCCGAGACCACGATAGAGGCATTGTTCATCGACAAATTACCAACGCCCTGGATAGATTCATTAGTCCACCTGTTACAAAGTGTGAGATCTCAATTTGACCATTCTAGCCATTCCTTTTTCTCGATAAATGAGCTGATTGGTTTATAATTTAGGAACGCGGTAAGTTCCGCCCAACTCTTTAAAGAAAAGCTTGATTTTTCCTGATAGAAAGAGAACTGCTAGAGGAAAAAAACTGCCTTCATTCCTCTTCGGAAAAAGTGGTCTTTAAAGCCAGAATTTTGGCTTTTGAGATTTTTAGCTGATTTATGATTCTTTTAATAGGTTTTTGACTCAGGTTTTTTCTTTCCCTAATAACATTTTTAGCCTTTCCGGCTCTCTACAACCCCCTTATTGTTGTTAACAGAATAATTGCTTTTTCTGGAGATATGAAGATATCAATTGAGACAGACTATTGTCCTCTTGGAGAAAACAAAAGGGGAACACTTGGGTATATCCATGTCCTAAAAATATAAACGGAAGTGATCCCCGGCAATTTATATTCTGTGTGATTGACTTCTCAAAGAAGGGCCGATATGATGAAACTCACCTTTCGAAATTCGAGCCATTAATCCACGTCTTGGGTCGTAACGCCGTCGCTCAGTGACACCGGTTATCCCCCCCTACCCATCAGCCCATGTGACTTGTCTGCACCGAGAGTGGCTAATTTAAGATACTCCACGGTCCCCGACCACGAACAATGGAATATGAAGGAAACATAAATAGAATCAGAGAGCTGCCCCTGCCGAAGAGGGTTTACGGCTCAACGGTTTCTGATGGGTTACAGCCGACCTTCCTTATGCTAGTTGAAACGGGAGCAACTTTTATTACAAGGCACGTGCGTTTTACTTCTCTTTATTCAATGCCTCAAACCGTATTTCGTAATTACTCCTCAATGATTCTATTGTAACCACTAATCAGTGACCCCGATGAAACGGACTTCCTGGATTAAGACTAATCTTCATGAGAAAAAAAATCTTTAAATTTAATTAAGGCTATAGCTCCGGGAATTGATTTCCAACGCAAAAGGCATAAAACAGTAATAAATCATCAGACTTGACATTCGGGTTAACTGGCTCTTGTTTATGATTAACAGCTACTAGCGTTTGAGTCTCAAAATAATTCGAAAGCCTGCAATTAAAACTTCGTCTATTGGTTTTTAAAAAATTCGACTGTCAAAAGGACGGTTTCGATTGCAAACTTGATGGCCGCTCATATCTCATAGAGGATAACGATGTAGTGAGCAGTAATAGAGAAACTGACACGTCCAAATTTGCATAGCTCATCTAGAAACTCTTGGGAAAGCTCTTCTCTCTGCTTAACAGATGTACAAGAGACGGTTTTATCTGGGGACGGTTCGGAAAAGCTCATATTGCAATGGTCGGTAATTTAATAATCTTAAGAGGTCTTAAGGTAAAAAAAGTTTATGACCGCCCCTTATGCGACGAGATTTGCAGCCGAGGGAGGCCAGATTAGCCTGAAAGCGTTGACCTAAAAGAAACCTCTGTGACGACTTACGGTCTCGAGGTACTAAATTTTAAAACTCCGCGGACAGCCCAAGAGTGCCAGAAAGGTGCGATTCATTTTCCGGAGAAGCAAATATACAAACGCCCGAGTCGAGGTGTAGTGATTCACAGTTCCAAAAGCTATTCTTCATGTCTTACGGAACCGTCCCGACAAAGGAAAAAAGATACCTCTCTCTCTTTTTCATCCTTGATGGATGTTCTCCTTGCACGCGGTATAATGGTGACAAATGATTTCTTTTCCACATTTTAAATCCCGCGTTGATAATAAAAAGTAATTCAGATTGAAAACTTGTGATAATTAAAATGGAAAAGTTAACGTTTGCTTCATGTGTCTTTTACGATCGAATAGTTGACTAGATTGAAATCATTTCTTATAAATTTATTACGAATGAGAGTCCCCTTATTTTATTTTAAAAAAGCTGACATTTTATACATAAATGTTTGAAATATCGGTAAAAGTTTTTCCGGTGTATTTTTATTATGGGCGCCGTTCTCCTTTAATGGAGATGTGGACCTCGAATCCAATCAGATATAAAAATGTAAGAGCTGCTCTCCAATCGTTCTGTGATCTCCGGTCGCGGTCAGATCACAACCGTTCCGCCTCTTTTAACTTTTATTCTTTTTATTTTATGTCATCTTCGATCCTTTTTAATGTTTCGAATTCCTCCCTGGGGAGAATGTTCCGATTTTTAATTCCCCGAAAGTCCTCTTGTCAGTTCCTTTCAATATTTTGACTCACAAAAAAAACCGCTTTCGAAGATTAATCGCTCGGATTCCTCAAAGCTCTAAGAATTGAAAACTTGTTCAAAAAATTAAAGAAATTCGTCCTCGTCCGGTTGGGCAATTTTCAACATTTCAAACGTGGTTTGAAAATCACCTGAAATTTAAACAATTCTTTAACAAAAAAATTTCTCTTACTTGCTTTAGCTTTGCGAACCACATAATTCACTTGGGGGTAAGCGATTCGAGTGTCTCGGCTTCCATTTAAAAGGCGTCCCACCCAGGGAATACCTCGTGCCGTATTTGGAATAACTATTTTAAAAGATATAAGCCCTGCTACGTTTTCTACTGAAACAGATAAATGATTCTTAACCAACTATGAAGTTTTAGCTATATTACCCACATTTCGCTTTACAGAAAATCAGGCGCGGCGTACTTGAAATTTAGTGGACCGTGTGCTGCATTGCTTGTAAGGCTTTAAAAAAATTATATAAGCTAAAAATTCCATAACAAGTAATTTGATTGGTTCATAATGTATGGATCCCTTTTATGGAATCCCCTTGTTTTTTTGACGAAAAATTGATTGCCATTTCGTACCTTGAGGGCCCCCATTTTTCTTCGATGGCATCAAAAAAATAAAATAAAAGCCATATTTTCCAGTCGCCGCAAGAGACCCTAAAAAAATTCATCGGTGGTCGATATTTCATCCAAATCGTCTATATGCAAGGATCGATGGCCGTTTTCTTCTTACTTCCTCGGACGGAATACAGGAATGCACAAGAGCGGCTTCCCTTTGAGAAGAAGCCGACCATCAGTCTCGAAGACGGTTCCCGGCATTCTATTTGTCTCTATCCTGCCTTAGCGTAATGTATGGAAATCAGGAGTAAAAGAAAACGGTGGACCTTTGTTTCAAGAATTTCACACGCCTCTTTCCCTTTTTTGGACTGTTTTATAAAACCCAAGGATTCTATAGAAATGTAAGGAATACTGGTTGTCATGATAAGTCTGACTTATAGCCGATCCTTTATGGAGATATCTATTCAAAAGTCTAAATTCAAAACGGCCATTGTTTTTATAAAATTTATATTTCTTTTTTCAATTCCGAATTTTTTGGGGTCGGAATAAATTTAAAAGCAAGAGGCGTTGACAGGGCGATTGCGTATTCCGGCCGTAACATAAAGTAGTAGTCGTGAGGGTCCTCGGATGTCTTCGGTGGCTTAAGTACAAGAAAACCCTCTTTGACTCCCTCCTCATGAAACACGGACTTGTTTATAAATCAACGGATTCCAGGCGTACCGTTTTAACACGTGTACATAACCGATACATTTTTACGATGAATATGCACACTTTTAGGAAGTAAGGGTTGTGTTCTTCAATTTTAGGTTTTCTTTATAGGGGTGTAAAGGGATTCGAACTCTTGAGGAAATGGTCTTATCGCTATTTTTAGTCTTATATTTTTTTAAATAATTTGAGATCTCAATTAAAAAGAAGACTCATGTTCCTGGGAAAACATCCGGCCTATCCCGAAGTTCCCCTACGGACAATGGCCTTTAACAGATGGATGACTGAGCTTGGAGGATCATCAAGCACATTAGCGGTTCGTATTGTCATCGAATACAAGTCATCCAATGGCTTATCCCTGTATCATCAACAACCCGGCATTCAACTCGCATTAGCCGGTTAAAAAAACTAAAAGAGAAAAAGGCCGCTTCCTTTTTTCATTCCCTCCCCTTCTCCCCAGAGAATGCGAAAGGGTGGGCGCAATTAGAATTCAATCGGCTTCGCACCGGACGAGGATTCAAAAAAGCGAAGGGTCGCCACGACAAAATGTCCGACTCGCTCTTTTTGTCGCGCCGGCGAAAGACGACAAAGATGGCTGCTGCCCGACGGTGAAAAAACAGGAGGCGGAATTTAAAAGCGACCTTCTTCGACGAAACAAAAGAGCCACTCGTTACCAATAGCCAATCCATTCTAAGTAATAGATATCGTGAACTAAACAATGCATTCAGGTAAAAGAAAAAAAAGAGAGAAACCTATCAGGGGTTAAAAAAGTAAATGGAAAGTAAAAAATAAACGGATACCATATGGCGGATCTCATCGCTTCTTCTGTATGCAGTTAACAGCATGAAAAAAATTTTTCAACCAGACTAAAAAGGATCCTTCCTACTTACTAGTCAAAGAAACTCCTTTTTTCATTAAAATACAATACTTATTAAAAGTCGAAAATCCCACTTCAAAATGGGTTCCAAGGATTCCGGGACGGAGGGTGGTAGAAGTGATGAAGATCGGGCGAGTGGAGCTCCTCGGTGGACAAAGATAAAATTTCAGTCTGATTTCAAGCTTTTATGTCAATTTTTGACAAGTTTTAAACAACCTTTAAAACATGATGATTTTTTTAAAAGGACGTTTAAGCAGTCATGATAATTTTACTATTGAAAGCCATAAATCTGTTCTATGGTAAGGTCCGTTCATTCGCCCTTTATCAGAAAAGGCTTTAAAACTTTGAACTTTCTCCCTCCCCTCGTTTTAAAAAAAATCGTGCTCTATGGCCCGGCTAATTTCTTCGCGTTTTTCAATTGTCGCCAGCGCTCGTAAAAAGAGGCTTTATTGTTATTTTATTATAAGCATAAGGAATTTTAAGTGATTCCATTCACGCTTCTATTTCCTAACACACGAAAGGAGGCAATAACTTTGTGAATTTAATCGTTTTTCTCATTTGGTTTCAGGAAACAGCAAATACGGCGAATATGAAATCGATTCGAAATCGTACCAGTGGTTCGGAGCGACCGTCTCGAGCGAAAACGGCGCCGTATTGGTAAGACACCATATTTTTTATTTTTCAAATCTTCTTGAAAGGTTTCCTTTCGAAAATGGATAGACACTTTTAAATTCCAACATGGGGGAATGTAGACGTGAAATCGTTTTGAAAAAGTCGGGACTATCTCGAAAAGGTGATATCGTCTCATAAAAGAAGATCCGAACGGTTGATTTCGACGTGGGACTATATTCCGGTCTCGGCATAATGCGATTCCTATATTTGGACAAACATTTTTTCTTTTAAAAAAATTTTTTTCGTGGAAAATCGATAAATCCTCACTTCAGCAAAAGTATAAATTATTATAAAATCTCGGAAAGCTTGTTTGTCTTTCTTATTCATTAAAGTTTGAATATTAATTAACCGGTTTGTTAAACATGCGAACCGAAGTGTGAACACTTTTTATAAAAGCTTATGTTAAGCCGATGCGGAATATTAAATCTCGCGGTTTGACATGCGGAAAACGTCGATTCTGATTTCGCTGACTTATCGGTTGATAAATTAATACACAGTTTAAAATCGAGCTTTATACTTTGTATAATTTTAAGCATGAGTTCAAACCTCTTTCTGCAATTTATTTGCATTTCGAAAAAGTCGGTAGAGTGTAAAGGAAGATTTTTTGATGGGTGACCAGGCTAACCGTGGTTTGCCATCCGGAAAATTAAGGCGATGTTGATATTTTGCGGGGGTCGATAAAAGTGTGGATGTATTGGTTTTAAAGCACCGAGTTTCTCTTGAGAGGTTTTCATCGGGATGAGTTACGGCCGGCCCTTTTCCTCCTTTCTTCCTCTAATCATAGTACTAAATCCACCAGGGAGGTCGCTAAGTTTGAACACACAAATTACAGGGGATGCAAACTCAAAAGGTCATCAAGAATCGAGCAAACAATGCGTGGTGTTAATCTTCTTCTTAATAGCGTTTTTACACACACGAAAAAATTCCACGAGGGGCGTTAATCTCGAAAAACAGTAGACGAGAGTAGAATTCTTAAAAAAAAATTTCTTTTCTCCTTTAGATTTGTTCGTTTTTCAAAAAGATTTATAGCCGGCCGCGGTATAAGATACTGCGAGACATCTGAAGTCCTTCGGACAGACGGCTTTTTTCATCCCTCCCCTTTTAAACCCTTCCTAATATACATAATACACAACATATACGAACATGGTCCGCTTCGCCACTTAACAGAAATATTACAGCAATAGATCAACTTTAAAATCTGAAACACCCGGAATCAGCATTAAATATGGATATTTAACGCCATCGTCCATTTATCATTCCACGTTTTCAAAATAAATGGCATAGCACTTCTGTATAATGCTGTAAACGGTCACGATTTTCAATTTTTCAAGAAAACGTGCGTTTTGTTTTAATATTTCGTTAGAAGAGCCGTTTGTCGTCAAGGGAGCGCAAATAAAAACTACAAAATCTGGGTTAAACAGGGACATTAGGATGTGCGATTCATTTCCTTCCATCTTTTCCTTATACTCATGCCTTTTATCTTCAAGCCTCGGTCAAACGTTACTCAGAACACTTGAGAACAATAGATTTCAAGCGGAAGTCCTTGATATAAGCATTTGGTAAATAGTGAAAAGTAAACATATATAATTATTGGAATTATTTGCGAGCGATGTTTTAAATGGATCCGTGACCAGCGTCGTCGGGTGAATTAGCATACTGCTGGTAACCGGTGGAGCGTGGCCTCTCGAATCTCATTACTCCCGCCCCGCTCGCACACCTTTAAATCGAACATTTTTCACTTTTCGAATCGCATATTCGAAAAATGCGTTTTGTTGCGGAGAGCTTTTCGGGGAAGGAAGTTCCCCTTCGGTGGGCGTGACGGTCGGAGCTTGGAGACCGGAGCGGGTTTCCTTAGAGGGACATCCACCACCCATGTCAACCCCGCAGTCGCCATTTTACAGAGCAAAAACCGTGCAATGCGAAAAAAACACAGACCGTTGAAATGCCGTGAAGAAAATATATTTTTAAAAAGAAAAACATTAATCCAATCCTTTTGCGAACTATAATTAACCTCGCTGTAATTACAAAGCGGTACGAAACCCTCATTCCTAAGAATATGGAAACACTATTGGTTATGCTCAAGTTTGAACGGTACGTAAAATAACTCAAAATTACGACTTTCCGGCTCCTCCGAACGGGACAACGAGGCTAATGATTTAATCGTACATCTAATTGAACAATTGGTTACAGTTAATGCTTGCCTTTTAACGATTTGCCATCGTATACCCAATAAGGGAAAGCTGTAAAGAAATTCCCGTATCCTTTATACTAATAGGACCTTTTGTTAATATAACTGGACCTGTGTGAGCAAATTATCCAATAGCTTATTCTGACGGGAGAATTTAATTAAGAGAAAGGAAATTTCGCTTGCTATTAAAACATTCAAGATGCTCTAATCTCTAATCTCTTTGTTATTAATATGGACCTGTTTGAGCGAATTCTTTTAAATTTTATTGAGAGTTTAAAATTATGAGTCCTGAAGTATTCCCATGAATAAATTTTCGAAATAAATGACCTAAACGATTTTATTAGGCTTCCAAGCACGATTTTTGGCCTTTTATAATATTCCATTAAGAAAACTCGGAATATTTCACTCGGGCAGGAGGAAAAAAACATATGGTCCGAAAGGTCAACCATTTGTCTTCATTTCGGCGACGATCCTGAAGAAACGGGAATCGCGTTGAGAGGGTGGAGAGCTTTCGGACCTTGGGTTTCGATCTAAAACGATCTTAACTCAGCCAAGATCTACGTTCTATCACCTCGTACTTTGTTTCTTGATTTTTTTTTTTTTTTTTTTGCTTTTTCGTCGCGTTTTCACCCGAAGACTCCCTTTTTACTAGGTTTTTTGGCTTTGCCTGTTAAAACCGGATTTTTCGAAGTTTTCAATGTTTTTTACACCTAGAAATCCACTTGTTGAAGCCCCTTTCAAACCAGAATGAGCAATTCGACCGTTTTCCTCGACATAGTTGCTGATAAACATCATATTTAGGGATAGCGTTTGCCAGCATCAGAAACACTTTGAGAAGATCCAGTATCTTGAATTTTAAACAATTCTTCATCAGTCATCACACCATTGTCTTGCACCGGAAGGAATGCGCAGAGACTCATTAGAGCGGGTGAAAATTGAATCTGTCCGACCGCGGAGTGACTGTTTGATTGATGGACGTCAACGCTGAATAGTCCCTCCGGTTTTGATCCAGTTCAAGTCCCTTTATACCGGCGCCCGTTTCTATTATAATACGTTAATTGAGCCTTTTTACCGCCTACTTTATACTCAGAAGCTTATTAAAAACGTCAAAACGTCAAGATTTTTCGTCAACGGGTGTTTTTACCGTTTTACGACGTAATTTATGCTACATATGGCGTACTGCAGAAAAAATAAAAGTACAAAAAATGGAGGCTTGACTTTTATAATTGATAGGAGTACAAGATGAGGCCTGACCGCGTGCCTTGCATGCAATTACACTTTAATTAACTGTAAATCTAACCGGCCAAGTGTGACAGACGTAAAATGCATCTTGAGGATTCGCCTCGGTAATTTCGCCCGTACCGTCGTAAAAAGCATAAAAAATGTGTATTTTTTATGCATATCCTTTAAGATACGTATTTGGACGCTTTTATTAAGAGGTTAATCATTTTGTAAAGCTGCAGGGCTTTTATTTTTTGTTCCATTTTAAAGACAAATGGTGTCCATTTGTGCATGGTAATTATCCCATGTGACTTATGGCTTCATGGAAAGGAATAATCCATCAACCGTTTCACTTGTTCTTTTCAGTGTCCGCAGCTGCGGGGCCTTTTCTGGCCTCCGAAACCCCTTTCATCCCTTTTTTTCGCCGACACTTCGCGATAGTTTTAGAATATTTTTTTATGTTAGAAATAATTTTTTTCTATTGGCGTGTTGAGTGATGTGGGTCCTAGCCGACGTCTGATTGAAAAATTAAAGGTTTAACTGTCTAATTATACCCTTTCCCTATAATGATTAATTGCTCCCGTATACCGCGGGATTATTGTTATATATGTGGGCGATTGATGCTTTTAATTTTGTCTCGCCAGTAAAGGCGTTAATTCGAAACTCCCTCTTTTTTTGTGTACACAACCCTTGATATCCAGATGGTTTCAAAAGATTATTTTTCGTTTATAAGATGTACAATATATTAGACGACAAGTTTCGGTACTTTTGACGGTAAACGGATGAAAGGGGTCGTTAGTTTTGAGTCGTAAAACAGGTGAGGTCCACGTGTGACGCCGTTTTCAGATGCGCTTCACGTATTGATGGTATCGCCGAGGGATGAGAGAACAAAAAAAATTTCCCCTTTTTTTGTTCATGGAATCGTTTTACAAGAGTTCATATAGTGTTTCTATCTTTGATCTGCAGAAAAGGACGAAATGAGGACATAACTTGTCGTGTATCTTCCTGATTTAAATTTCGGCCAGGGATCCTCGTGCGAATCGGACAAACGTGATGTACGTACTAAAAAGAAGCTTAGGCCAAATCTCGTACAATAAAACTGTCGAATAGAAATCCTCAGATGGAATAAAAATTCGAATTCAAGATCATAAATTTCATAATGTTGCTATGCGGTTGACACCTCTTAAAAGGGGCTCCTTGTTAAAGACCAGGTGACGATAAAATGCGAGAACGGGTAAAGGTGTTGGTGACTGCCCTCTGACCCGATGGAGGCCTTCCTCGTTTCATGTCCCAGTTGACCTTTTCCTTCCTCTCTTCGGTAAGTCACCACCGACTTCCAGGATGCCTCCACGCCTTTCTGATGATTCACGGGCGAACATATGGCGAAGGGGGGTAAATAATAAATTTTTTTTTTCTATAAACAATTTTCAAACGGAATTCCCTTAAATTTATAGCTTGTGAGAAAGCCTGGGTAAAATAAACACTGGCTGATTGCCTTGGAGGAGCATAAAATTGCTGAATTTTTATTTCTTCTCAACATTTCTCGAAAAAGAAAATTTATAATTTCATTTATTTTTTTCAGGCTTGTGCTCCTAGATACACCTGGTTCACTACGATGAGGGCTCAAGGAAGGCAGGAGCCTGTTGGAACGTGTTACGCAGGAAAGAAAAACTTTACAGAATTTTCCGAATATTCACCCTGCAGGACTAGTAAGTTTATATATATCGTCACCTTTTTTCTTCCCCCCAACCTTACGTTCTAAATAAGCAAACAACCTTCTATGATTTACACCAATAAGAACACGTGTTGGAAAACAGTCGGGTCGCATCCATTACTTCCTTCACAGAAATAAACGAGGTTCAACGTAAGACGAAACGGGTGGGGAAGGAAAAATGTCGGAAGTCTTCGCCTGCTCGGGATTATTCAGTGTCTCAAAGGCACTCGAGTTAAACGATCCGACTTTTTTTCGAGATAAGATACTGCGCCGGGTATGGAGACTCCCTTCTGTGGGAACTCACTGTTAATATACCATTTGAAGCATGAAGCCGAAGTGTTAATGGATCAGCTTTTTTAAAAGCATCAGCTCGGAGTTAGTAAACGTGCTAGCGTTAAAGAATGACTACCGATAACCCCCAAATCGAGTAATTTTTATCGCTTATCAGAGCATGACTTCTAGTAGTTTGATATTTATACTTTTTCTACAAGGTCATGAAATTTTGTCGCTTTGATCTAGGAGCTCTGGGGAGTATCCGCAGTTTTTGGTCTAGAAGCAGCCGTTTCATCGGATTTTCGGGCTTCTCCGCTAATTTCTTGCCAAGAAAACCCTCCAAAGCCGTTTTCAATAGCAAAGGGATCGTTTTATTGGATTTTAGACGTTTTCAGCCCTTTGGACGTTGTTTTTCCCAGTCTTTTGTCAAAAAACCCTTAGCATCGAATTAGATCATTTTCTTCGGTCTTCCGACCTAGCGACCTCATTATAATCCAATTTTTAGGCGTCTGAAGAGCCTATGTTTTTATCCTATCTCATACGTTTCGTCAGCTTTTCGCCAAGAAACCGGATTTTTTTTTTTTTTTTTTTTTGCACTATTGCCACATTAGCCTTTCATTCTATTCAACGCCATCTTTTAGCCTGTGGCATGGCTTGCTCACCACTAATTTTATTAATTTAAATGCAGAAATCAAATGTTATGTTTCGATATGGTTATGATGTGGTGTAGCCGCAAACCTTCATATCCAAATATCTGCGCTTTAAATAGATTTTGAAGAAAAGAAATTGGCCGGTCGCCGCAGAATCAAAAATTTTTGTACACCTTTTAAATTTTTCTTTTCACGCAGCCCAAAACCACCCTCAGTTCAAAAGTTTATTTTTAAATGAAGTTTTGTCTTGTTAGAGAAAAAATTAAATGCGCTACATGTTTAAAATAAAACTCAATTTGTTCCTACATTGTAATATAGAGTTCTTTCTCAGATAGGGTTGATCTATGGAGCGGAAACAGTTTCGAGGGCGGACGTGGAAGGAAACGGAGATCAAAGTCAGCCCCTGTCTTGAAGGTCCTAGGGAGGGAAGAAAAAAAAACTTATAAAAAACGTAATATAGTTTCATTCCTCGACAGGATATCCTAAATGTGTCATGTTTATTAATTTGTTTTATTACTCGAGTACACGAAATTTAAGAAAACGTACTGAAGCCACACAGGCTGTGTCGCGCGTGATAAGGAATAAAGTGAACTTCGGTCGAGAATAAAGGGGAGGCCCCATTATGTATATGAAACTTTAAAATGAGCAGAACGAATCAGATCAATCACATAAACAGCCGTTTATGTCAAAGGCGTCAAAAGTCTCGACGTTTAACGATCCTTTTTATAAATAAATTGAACCCAAGTGAATAGCCGCTTTGCGAAAATTCATGAAGCGTCTTCGAAGAGGATTCGTATGTGTATTGTTTACTGGAAGGCTGATTAAAATAACGACTCAGCAATTTCCGAGTAATTATTTCTGTCCTCTTCGGTCCGAGGCGGACATACCAGTGTTTTAGTCGCTTTTGAAGGGCTTTTACGGCGTGTAAATCTCTCCGGAGTCGAAAAGGGAAAAATGCCATTTTTACGTTCCCTCCACCGCGGGATCTCCAATACCGACAATGACGGTGCGAAATACTTTCTTGATCAAAACTCTTGAAAACCTTTGATTTTTATACCTTTTTTTAATGATGGCTGTTTGCGGTTTAATTTTGAGGCTAGGAAGTTCATTTCGAAAATAACGAATTTTTAATATCTTCACAACGGGAAAGATCCCAGATTGGAAATTTATCTGTCGATGTAGATATGGGGGAAAATAAATGAAAAATGTTCGCTTTATTCGGATTTCCTTAATTTTTTTTGCATAAATTTAATTTTTTTTTTTTTACAGAAAACTGGGGTTACCATCGACAAGGCTCATGCCAAGCCGGTCTCGGAGCAGCCGTTTCAAAGGTAAATTTACAACCAATTTAAATCGTTATCGAAGGCTTTGAAATCGTTAAAGAAAAAAAAATTCAGAAACCCCCAACCGTTTGATGTCGACCCGGAAACTCTTTTTTGCCACTCAGGACACGTGACCGATCTTAAAACTCATTTCAGGAGGGTTTTTACGACCCCTTAAGGTTTCTCGTTCCAATTAAAACCCTTTCATTTTAATTGAAAGATGTAATTAATTTTTTGTCAAGGATTTTTTTAAAAAATGTTTCTACCATTTTAAAAAGACAAGACGCTTAGTATCTATTTAACTTTCTTTTGATACGACTCCCGGTGGGCGATCTGAGTATCACCGTTACAAATCTAACTTCTCGGGTAGCGTCTCATGTCTGTTATTTTAGGGCGTATCAGACGTCCATCTTTTCCAAACAATGTTTTCTTTACCGGTCGAATTTACATATTGTGGCCACGTTATTCGGTTATGTTCGCTCATGTAATCAAGCGTCTGAGAACTACTGTTATTTTATTTAATAGATGGTACTTTGAAAACGTTTTAGATTAAATTTATGGTCTTGGTAACCAGATAAAACGTGTTGAATCTATAATTGTCCAGCTCCCAGAAGTTTTTTTGTTAAACGGGTACTCTTCGCCTCATCTTGGTGGTTTCCCTAACGGATTTTGTTTTTAACGATCTATTAGATGTCGAGAAAAAGAAGAAAACTGACTGAATGGACTAACTAAATAAACCTTCAATTTAAGACTTTGAAAGTCTGTTTTATTTATTTTTTTAATTTTTCTCTTTGAGTTAAGTCACACGTATGCTGGAGTTTGGGATCCACGAATCTCGTGACCGATGAGGACACGTTTTGACATCACGATTCACGATCACTAGGGCGTTTTCCCTTCTCTGTCTCAATTTCCTTGGTGGATTTTTCTTCTTTTAAAGAACAAAAAAAAGTCAAACAAAAGAAGCCATAAGAACAACCAAAACCGCAGACCAAAATCCTTTGACGTCTAGAGTTCCACTTTTGTCCCCTCGTAATAAATTAAAAGCGATATTTTCTCATTCACCATTTTTATTAACAATTTGTCGTTTTTTAATTGAATTAACTCCTCATTTAAATCATTTTTGTGAGAACCCTCTTGAAAAATGATTCAAGCCTTTTTTAGTTTATTTAAATTTATAAAACTCAATGTGAAAGTCGTGGGAGGAAGAATGCGTGTGATTTCGAAGAATCGGACCGGTGATTGGTTTTGACAGGTTGGATTGAAGTGGCCCGACGGGATCTACGTGCTATTTGCCTTATAAAATCATGATTTAATCAGAGGGGCTATTGTGGCCGGATCGTGACGCTACCGGAACGACGTGATAATAAGGGACATTAGTCATGAACCCGCCACCATTTTTCGATCGATGCCAATTTGATCGTTTGTTTGCATCTGTTATCTGATTATACAAAAATTATTTAATAAAAAATAAAAAATAAATAAATATCAATGTCAATCCCTTTTAGGAGCATTTTTATTGACATTAGGCTTTACGTCCAACTACCTAATTTTAAGGTGTCGTGGACGGCGCGTGTTTCCATTGATATTTACATTTTTCGAGATAAATAATCCCGGGCCCCCCAGATAATTCGAACCCATGTAAGGATTAGAATTTCTGCACCGGAGTCTTTCACGCTACACACCGAGCTACCGAGGGCCCCGACAAAAATTATTTGTTTTATTTTGAATTGATAAAGTGATAAATCCTTAAATTCTTTCCAAATGAGCAGTTTTGGATCCAGATTTCCTTAGATAATAACGTCGGACCAAAGCTTTGGATAGGGCCTACAGCCAGAGGCCATGAAGCTGCTATCCAAAACATACTTTGTCATGCATTTGTGACGGTTTTACCCAAGAAGTGGCATTCACGTTGCCGTTACTTTTTCCCCATTTGCTTGGGGCGAGAGATGCAACCCGGGGTAGCTGCATAGAAAATCGTTGGGCATCCTTTTCAGTCTGCTCTTTCTGACCCAGATTGCGGTTTTCAGACCAACGTTTTCACGTTAAAAATAACATCCGCGCTCTACCAAATATAGAGTCGGCATTTTTTCATATTAACAAATGCAACTTCATTTTTAAATAGCACAATAATTATATCCACGATAATTCTCACACATTCCCGTCTAAATATCTCGTTCGGAATAAATTTTTAAAGTGGTGTTTCCAGTTTTTTTTCTCTCTCTAAGTGTCTGCGATTAAACAAATAGTCCATAGACCGAAGGGTGCAAATAGTGTCTTTATTTGCTAAATAGAATCATGAGCAGGTCACCGACCATTAAAAGGCCAAGGGGAAAATAAAGGCGACTTGAAACGGCCCCGACTTCTTCTATCAGTTTCCGGGCCATTTTTTATGTCTTAACTTTTATTTCGTCCAAAGGAATAAACTTGACAATTTTAATGAGATGAAAACGCCTTGTTAACACTACATTTTTAACCCTTTACGATCTAATTATTTTTCTTAATAAGTACTGCATTTAATTGACTATCTTTTTAATGTAGTATGACCTGCAAAAGGTCATCGTTTTGTTTGATTTTTCAAAAATCGTTGATTCCATAAGAGGAGCTTCAGAATCCTCAGCGTGATCAGTTTGTCGACCGAGAAACGCCCATCACCGGATTTTGGTGACCGAGAAACTCCCTTTTAAACTTCATTTTTCACTTGTGTACAGTCATAGTGACATTTCAAGCCTTTCTCTACGAAATAAATACTTTTATCCTTATTTCTAGTCATGTATAATAATTATTTAAAATTATTTTCAGGACGGACAGAGGTTATTTATCGGCGCACCTGGTAGTTGGTATTGGCAAGGTAAGAATGGACGTAGTTTTTTCTCCTAAATTATGTTCAGTCACCATCAGAAAGAGCCAAATCTATCAGACTCTATCAAAGAGCATGTACAAAGCATGAACTTTTTTTTCTTTCTTCAAATTCAATTTTTTTTTCTTTTATTTTTTGTTATTACTACTTTTTAAGTAATTTAAAAAATGGGGGTTAAATATTTCTCAAATGCATGGTTCAAATGAAAGGTAAATTAAAATAATTTATTTTTGGGTCATTAGAATGTAAATATAGATTTTAAAAAATAATAGAAAAATTACTGAGCTTAAATTTTCCATAGATTTTGAAAGCAGATATTGCTTTAGGACCTTTTTTAAAATTAAGTAAAATTAGAGACCCCAAATTAGAGACGACTTTGGTGTTCGAACTCGATAGTTTTCAACTGCTGCATGTTGCTTCTTCAAATTGCAGGTCAGCTATACTCAATCTCTGGAGCGGCGAATCTACCATTTGTCCCCCCACGGAAGCTGTACGCTGATGAAGGTAAAGCGAACGAGACGAAAACGAAAGAAAAAAAAAACCGAGAAAAAACATTTTCTCATTACAGATACACGACTGTTCCCATTTCACATTTTTAAATCTTAACACTGGGTACAGCTTACATAAATATCGAGTACTTTTTCTTTTTAAAAAATCACAATTAAAAAAATTTAAATCTACAACGAATAGTTTAAAGAAAAATAAATTTTTAACAAATTAACATGTAACAGTTTACAAATAGGTTTAAAAATCATAAAAATTTAAAACAAAAAAGCTTTTAAAAATGTTTTTGCAACTTTATTATTTTATTTATATGCTTTGGGGAAAATGTTAAATTGGATGCTATAAAAGATGTACCGTCAAGAAAATTTTTTTGTTTTACTTTTTGGGCACTAACTCGGGGGAAAATACAAAAGCACAGTTTTCCTGTTCCATCCCGTTTGCATGTTGCATGTTTTTTTTTTTTCTGCTTTAGTTTTTGCGTTCTGTGTGCCGTCTATTTAACAAGGGTCTAAAGTTTGGATTGGGCATTCTGGTGGCAGCACTTTTTTTCCATTTTGTGTCTGTAAATTGTTGTTTTTTTTTTTCAGCTTTTATACAAAAATACCAGCAGTAAATGCTTAAAATTAGCACGCTTTGCTAAAAAAATCACACTATACTTTTGTAAATACAAAATTATACGGAATTAATGTACAATACCTACTTTTATTTTATTTTTATTTGAGGGTTTGACGTTTTTTTGTTGACAAGGCTACAGTGTATGGCTTATTACCTTACAGACGGTTTGAATTCGTGTTATAATGTATAGCGGTAGCCGGTTTGCTCATGTCCCGTCCAAATCTATTCGGGTTTGCTTGTGCTACATATACGCTGAACTTCCTTCTTTTATCTTCGGGGCATATTGCTCAATCGGAGGAATTCAAAACTATATATCTACTAGCAAAATTGCTACCCTTCCGACAAAACGATTTCTATTCCCGTTTCTACATATTAAAAACCGGCCTCCGTTGGTCAGTGGTCAAGCCATTCGAAGACCCCCTCGAAGATGAGGAGTTGCAATCGTGGACTATGTAGAATTTTTTCGCGGAATCTATCCGCTTTCCCGGTATCCAGGCGAAAGCCCTTGCATTCCCTCCTTCCACGCGGTCAAAATAAACGCCAAAATCCGCGTATCAAGAATATGGTCGCCTTTTTGCTTTCCCTCTCCAAATGGGGCTAAAGCTAGAAATTGTGGCGGGGGCAATTTTTTTCCGTTTGGTAACCTTGTTAATATTTTCCGTGTTTAAAAATGTACATATTTGTAAACATGATTCCATTGTAGTTTGGGTAATTTGTGAATTGTGATTCCTAGGTGCGCTAGTATCACAGGACGTTCATTCACGTCCGGACGTGTTTTCGACAGCAGAAGGTCCGCTGACGAACGACGATTCCTACCTCGGCTACTCCGTCGCCTCGGGTTTCTTCCATAGGGAAAAATCCGAGTATTCCGACGTCGTCGTCGGCGTCCCTAGAGGAAATCAACTTTTAGGAGGAGTAATAAATTTAATTAACGTTTTTCATGATAAACTTTGCTGTTATTTTGTTTAGATTATGATACACTTGGAATCTTACGTTTATTCTGAACATAAGTGGCGAACAGCTTGGCGGATATTTCGGATACTCGATTTGTTCCGGTGATATGGACGGCGATTCTTATGACGACATCATTGTTGGAGCCCCGCTTCACACCATTGAAAACAACAACGATTGGAATTACGAAAACGGAAGAATTTATGTCTACTATCAAGGCAAAGAAGTAAGCCAAAATCGAAGATTGTAGGGACAATACTCTCCTGAAAATGAAGTTTTTTCTACATTATATTTTTGATAACTTTTGTTTCTAGGGTCCCATATTTCGCGAATACCACTTCAGAGATGGAAAAAATTCAAAAGCAAGATTTGGATTTTCTTTGGCTTTTCTAGGCGATATTAACAAGGACGGATATGGAGGTTGGTTGTGTACAAAAAAAAAACTGTAATTCATTATTTGAATTTCAGACTTGGCGGTAGGTGCGCCTTATGACGGGGTCGAAGAAAGGGGTTCCGTTTATATTTACCACGGGTCTGCCGACGGAATCGCCGAAGAACCCACACAGATCGTAAAGGCTGAAGACATACCCGGTGATGCCAGCACCTTCGGGTTTTCTTTGGCCGGAGGGGTCGACATGGATAACAACCTCTACCCTGACCTCATCATCGGCGCTTACGACACGGACGACACGTTTTTACTCAAGTCAAGACCCGTCGTCAAAGTAGAATCTTCCATAGAATTCTTAAGGAAAGGAAAACAAATCGCCATTGACGAAAAAAATTGTAACTTACGTGACAAAACAAGGGTAAAAACAAAGTTTAAAAAAATGGGACCTTTCTTTTTAATATGCAATTTTAGGCGTCTTGCGTTGAGTTAAGAACATGCGTCAAATATTTTGGCGTCAACGTAGACTCTGTACAAGATTTTGAATATCAAATCACTTTGGATGCAAAAAGTCCTAAAAACCCTCGTATGTTTTTCACGTCACAGGAAGGAAGAAATGTGATCAGAAAGCCGGACAGGCTTGATAAAAACCAACAAAAATGTATAACACACCGTTTATTTGAAGGTAACTAGTTTACGCAGCGATGGTGGATTAACGCATCTTTTTTTGCTCAGCCCAACGTGAGGGACAAATTGACGTCATTGGATGCCGAGTTTAAGCTGAAGCTTTTCGACTCCGGTTTTCGGAAAACAGGTTCACTTGCTCCCGTCCTCGATGTGAGCGAAGAACGAACTTGGAAGGATTCAATGACCATTCAGAAAAATTGCGGAAAAGACAACACTTGTATTCCTGATTTAAGGCTCATTGCAAGACCGTAAGTTTTAACAGTTAACTAATATTACAAGGGCATAAGTAAATCACCCGAGAATCTAGGATTAAAGGGGGGATATTGGAAGGAACGCCTTAAGCGGGATAAATAGGCTGGAAAACGGTGAAAAATGTCCAAATGTTTGTTTCTCCACGTAAAGACCGAGAATATTGCCTTGGGGGAGACTCGTAATGTGGCGGGAAGCTACACTAGCGCTCGTGACGCATCGTCTCTTCTTCTTGCGCGTGCTCGTTGAAATCTAAAAAAGGTTTTGGTAACATTACGTCAGCTGGCATTTTCCTCTCCTTGAGAAAAAGCCCTTGTGGCTATTTCTCTTCATTTCTGTGATATTCCATCACCCATCTAGTCGCGGCTTCTAATAATTTTAACAAAATGTTTAAACAACACGGTCAGTTTTGTGCGAACCACCCTTGGGAAGTGATAGTCGCTACGCTCACTTTGACATCATGCTTGCTCACGATGGACTTTCGTTCGGTCGCCCCTCGTCCTAAGCCGGACGTCACACAAGAATCTTTGAACGTCGACGTCGTCATAATGACTTCAGTGAGATGTATAGCTATCCTTTACTGTTATTACAAATTCAGAAGTTTGCGTACTCTCGGCTCCACGTTTATAGGCGTCGCTGGCGTTTTCACGGTCATATCAAGCTTCGTTTTTAGCTGCACAGCCATCAATTGCTTCGGAGGTGACATTTCTGATTTGAAGGACGCTTTGTTCTGCTTTCTTTTGCTCATCGACTTGTCCAAAGCGACACTCTTGGCACAGTTTGCGTTAAGTGCGACAAATAAAGAAGAAGTGAAGAAAAACATAGCTCGCGGCCTCGGTATACTTGGTCCCAGTCTCACTTTGGACACTTTAGTCGAAACCTTATTGATAAGTGTCGGGACGCTTTCAGGGATTCGTAAATTAGAAACGCTTTGTTTTTTGCTTGTGTTTCCGTCACCGTGAATTACATAGTTTTTATGACATTTTACCCAGCATGTTTAAGTCTGGTCTTGGAACTTTATGACGGACTTGAGAAAGTACCTTGGGAAATGGTGGGTGAGAGCGAGAAACAAAACCCGGTTGTACAGCGTGTTAAAATAATCATGTCTGCAGGTCTTGTCATGGTCCATGTACAAAATCGATGGTCGATGGAAAAAGATAACACCATTTTACCGTTGGTCTCCGAAACTTCTTCACACTTGAATTTACTCCGTTCGACTCTTCTCGGGTTAACTGTCGACCAAGTTGTTGTTCTCATTTTACTTCTCGCTTTAACAATCAAATTTATCTTCTTCGAAGGCCTCGAGTTGATTCAGTCATCCGAAGAATCATGTGACGTTTTAGAATGTGAAGAACCAGAAGACCAAGAAGAATTAAGACCCACAGAAGAATGCCTTGCTTTGATCAAATCTACAGGGAATTTGGACTTACTGCGCGACAATGAAATCAGCAAATTAATCGACGTCGGAGAAGTAAAAACTCATTCATTGGAATCAAAGTTAAACAATAAAACAAGAGCTGTTAAAATAAGAAGGAATCAATTATCAAAAGATATAAGGGTGAAGAAAGCTCTTTTGAGTTTACCATATGAGAGATTTGATTATAAAGAAGTTTATGGTGCTTGTTGTGAAAATGTAATTGGATATGTGCCACTTCCTTTGGGAATAGTTGGCCCGTTGTTGTTGGATGGTAAAAAAATTTTGGTGCCGATGGCAACAACTGAAGGATGTCTAGTCGCTAGTACAAATCGAGGATGCAGTGCAGTATCTGTCAACGGTATCACGAGCCGCTTAGTGGACGATGGAATGACACGAGGTCCTGTCGTCAGATTCCCCGATTTGTCTAAAGCGAGTGAAGCTATGTCGTGGATTAAAAGCGAAGAAGCATTTAAGTGTCTTAAGAAAATATTTGATTCGACCAGCCGCTTTGCCAAGTTGACTAAAATTCAAGTTCGAATTACAGGACGTTTGTTATTTGTTCGGTTCGTCGCTATTACTGGTGATGCCATGGGTATGAATATGATCTCCAAAGGCTCAGAATTAAGTCTTCTATACATCAAAGAGAAATTTCCAGAAATGGAAATCTTAAGCGTAAGCGGTAATTATTGTGCAGATAAAAAATCAACTGCTGTCAATTGGATCGAAGGAAGAGGAAAATCTGTTGTTTGTGAGGCCAAAATAAAAAAAGAGGTCGTTCAAAGTGTACTGAAGACAACGGTAGAAGCTATGATTGATTTGAATATTAACAAGAATCTAGTCGGCTCAGCGGTTGCTGGGAGCATAGGAGGGTTTAATGCTCATGCTGCCAATATAGTGACTGCGATTTTCATTGCTACCGGTCAAGATCCTGCCCAAAATGTTACAAGCTCCCAATGTATAACGCTGATGGAGCCCTGTGGAGACAATAATTCTGATTTGTACATATCATGTACAATGCCTTGCGTCGAAGTCGGTACACTTGGAGGTGGTACAAATCTTTCACCACAGTCTTCTTGCTTAGAAATCTTAGGAGTTAAAGGAAGCTCACCTAATCCAGGCGACAACGCGTCCAAACTCGCTAGAATCGTCTGCGCCTCCGTTCTAGCCGGCGAACTCTCCTTAATGGCAGCCCTCGCTTCCGGTCATCTCGTCAGAAGTCATCTAAAGCATAATAGATCAACTACTTGTATAAATGTTAAAAAATGATTTTTTAAATTTATTTTATAACAAAGACTGCTACTTTTGTTTTAGATTTTTTTCCTTAAAAAAGCTTAATTTACCAAAGATCTCTAATAAAAATTATTTTTGGTTAGTCTTATTTTTTTGTTCAAAATTTTCCTACAAAAAACTATGTTTACCTGAATTTTTTTGAATGTAGGAATGTCACTACCTACTTGCTTGGATCAGGACAAAGAATTGCTATAGAAGTTTCTGTACAAAATGAAGGTGAAGATGCCTTTGAAGCGACCTATGCTCTTAAGATCCCTCCAGGCATGAGCTATGTAAGAATAGTCAGAGTCGATGATGCCGATGCAGTTATTCCAGTCGTCTGTTCAGCACCCAATGCTGAAAACGATCAAACTTTAATCTGTGATATCGGAAATCCTTTGCCAAAAGAAAAACTGGTAAGAATTTTTTATTGATCTGACTTCAACTTGTTAATTATTTTATTTTAGGTCCAATTTAAAGTAATCCTTCAACCATATAATATAGAAGGTGGCATGAAGCCCAAGTATGAATTTAGTATGTCTGTGAATTCGACTAATCCTGAAAATGTGTCGTCTGTTTCGGACAATTTGATGAAAATCGACTTACCTATTTGGGTTCGAACTGAGCTTTTGCTGGAAGGGTAAGAATTACTTTTATTACATAGCATCCTCTAATCCCTGATTATAGGACTTCTCATCCTCAAGAGATCCATTATACTACTTCACAGTTCGACACTCAAGAGATTACTCAGGAAAGCGAAATCGGCCCTCAAGTTATCCATATGTACAGCATCAGAAATATCGGACCTTCTGACTTTTTGGAAGGCGAAGTCGAATTTCTTTGGCCATCGTACACCCTGAGTGGCGAACCACTTCTTTACTTATTAGAAAATCCTCAAACACAAGGAAACATCCAATGTGAAAGAGCGGCCGGAATCAATCTTAGGAATATACGCGTAAGTACAGAGAAAGAAATTAAGATTTTTACTTATTTTTTTTATAGCTTGATGAAAAGAGGCGTCGGAATTATTTCGAAGAAGAAGAGTCGTCAGGTGTTCAAGGTGCACTTGAAGGAAGTCTATCACAAGGTTCTGATAGCGCTCAATCTTCACATAGCTCGTCAAGCTCTCATTCCTCTCACAGTTCGCATAGTTCATCTCATAGTTCATCTTCAAGCTCATCTGGAAAGTTACTTCCTCTAAGAAGATGACAGCAGAAGAAAGAAAACGTTTGGAGTCAGAAATGAAAGCAAGAGAAGGAAAAAAATTCGAAACTGGTGACAGCTCTGACCTTCTTTATGAGCGCCGTCACCACAGTCATGTCAGTTCGAATGGTGGTAAATTGGAAAGCGATTCACAGCTTAGACCTTCCAAACATCACGTTTATGAAGAAGAAACTCATACTGTAACAAACTCATCATGGCAATCTGGTAAAAAACCAGTCATAACTACAAGTACTAGTTGGAGGGTAAATAAAGACGGTGAAGTAAGAAATGGTTCTTCGACTAACACACGAGAAGGCACTGAACATAGAGGTGTTCATCGTGGTGCCTCAACACGAACAGAATCAAAACAAGAATATGAAAATAGACATGTATCAACTGGTGGTAGGGTTGAAGGAACTGGAATAGGCGGAACATATGAAGAGCGAAGAACTTTTGATTCTTCGGGACATGCTGGAGAATATGAAGGTGGAAGAAGGGTCACCGGTGGAACTGTACATGAAGAAAGACATGAAAGTGGAGTTTCTTACGATTCTTCAGGGCGCAGAATATCAGGAAGTGAAGGAAGAAGGACTGGAGAGTATGACGCAGGAAGAAGAGTCACAGGTGGCACCACCACTCATGAAGAAAGACACGAAAGTAAAGTTTCTTATGGTTATGATTCTTCTGGGCGTAGAATATCAGGAAGTGAAGGAAGTAGGACTGGAGAGTATGACGCTGGAAGAAGAGTCACAGGTGGCACCACTCATGAGGAAAGACATGAAACTGAAGTTACTTATGATTCTTCAGGGCGTAGAATATCAGGAAGTGGAGGAAGTAGGACTGGAGAATATGACGCTGGAAGAAGAGTCACAGGTGGCACCACTCATGAGGAAAGACATGAAACTGAAGTTTCTTATGATTCTTCAGGGCGTAGAATATCAGGAAGTGGAGGAAGTAGGACTGGAGATTATGACACTGGAAGAAGAGTCACAGGTGGTACCACTCATGAGGAAAGACACAAAACTGAAGTTACCTATGATTCTTCAGGGCGTAGAATATCAGAAACTGAAGCAAGTAGGACCGGAGAATACGATGCCGGACGAAGAGTTTCAGTAGGAACTTACGATTCAACAGGACGACGAACATCAGATGATGATTCCTCAAGAATATCGAGTGGAGGCTCAGGATGGAGAACATCCACTCACGAAGAAAGACATGAAAGTAGAGGATCACATGATTCAGGACGACACGTTACTGGTGATTCTGGGCGAAGAGTATATGAGGATTCTGATTTTGAAGAAAAATATTCAGGTCATGATGAAAGGCATAGGAATCGGTCAAGAAATCATGAAGCAGGATTTGAAATCGACAAAAATCTAATTGGAGGTGGGCTCTCAGGAGGAAAAACGTACAAAAAGAATGGGAGAAGAACTACAATATGACATACACCTCAGATGGGAAACCAATAACGCATGTCTCAAGTAGCTGGAAAGAAGACCATGATGGAAAAGTGACATCTGGAGGAGGCTCAAACGTTTTGAAGGACATCATAAACTTGATGAAGGCTCGCATGGTCACAGTCGAGCTCATACCACCGGAACCACTAGTCACAAAGAAGAAGTTTCAAGACGAGTTTCTATGTCAGAGACTGAAACTGGAAGGACCGATTCACGCATTGATGCTGTGGAGTTACCAGGCTCTAAAAATCTTGAAGAAAGAAGACGTGTTGAAGAAGAAATAAGACGAGCTGAAGAAGAAATAAGGCGAGTTGAAGAAGAAAGACGTCGAGTGGAAGAAGAAAGACGTCGAACTTATGGTGACAGCACACGTCGAGAAGAATCTCGCCATCATGTGAGAGGATCAGACAGAAGTTCAGAATCCGGAGGATATTTCGATTCTCATTCTGGCACAGGCAAAGTGAATATTGAAAGAGTGACCGGATTTGGAAGTGTTTTAGCCGGACCAGGTGATGGCAAAGCAAGAACCCATGTTCTAGATCTTGGCATTGATGGCGCATCAAGCGCCCGAACTGGCTCACGTCGTGTCCACTACAGCTCTGCTGAAAGTGACCGAAAACATGAAGAAGGAAATCGAACTGGGCAACGGCATGAATATGCCACATCCCATTCATCGCGTCGTGAATATTCAAGTGGTGACGGTGATTTAGGCTATTTAAGCGAACCAGAAAGAACTGGTGGTGCGTACCATGCCAAGCACATATCCAACGATCGAGACCAAACTTTCACCCATTACGTCCGATCGAAACGAACCCAAAGAGACGTTCAAGAATTCAACTGCGGCCCAGTTAAATGCATCAAAATTTATTGTTCATTAGGCGCTTTTAAAAAAGGTGATGAGGCTCTAGTTGCATTCCGTTCTCGTGTTTGGGCTCCAACAATCAAAAAGGTTCATTTAATTTTATCATTTTCAATTTAATATAACTTTAATTTTAGATGACAACAAACATCGAGTACATGATTAGCTCTCAAGCTGTCGCCAGAGTGACCAGGTTGCCTCATATTGGAAAACCTTTGGCCGAAACAACGCCGATGATGTCAGCTGAAACCATTTCACGGATTGTTCCGACCGAACCTCAGACAGAAACAAAAGTCATCCCATTGTGGATTGTCGTACTTTCAGCATGTGCTGGAGCACTTATTCTATGTTACTTGTTTATGGTTTATACAAGGTAAAACATCAAACTTTTCACAACTTATAAAACTTCTTTTTTCCAGTGTGGCTTCTTCAAAAGAAACCGTCCTTCCAACGCACCAGAAAAGCAGCCTTTAAACCGAAACGGCCATTACAATGGAGACGAGGCTCTTTAAAACCTATGTACTTAAAATAAGCTAGACAAGCTGAAAATCTCGGTGCTCCTCTGTATATACCATCTGTATTTAAGTCATGTAAATAAATACTTCAAGTCCTGACAAGACTTTAGGTCTAAACTGTAAATTTTTAGTGCTATTGTTAATATTTTTATACTAAAAATTAAGAAAAAAAAACTTAAAAAATTATTTATTTTTTATGTTCAATTTTTTTACCAAATTGAATGCGAGATAAACTGTGGAGTGTACGTTTGTAGTACGCCCTAGTCTTGAATTTATAATAGTAATTTTTATTTAATATGGCTCAATAAGGCTTTGGTTAATCACACTAAATGCTTTAATAATAGATTAAACGAACTTAGCTTTGCAGTTCGAATTTATTTATAAGAAGCCTTCAGAAAATAACGAAAAGCTCATTTCGTTATCCTCTGAAGATTCTACGAGCAAAACATCAATCGGGCTTGTTTAAATTTTATTCCCGAGAATTTGTTTTTTTTCCAAAAATATTCTGGTTTTCAGTCATTTGTATAAATTAATGTAAAAATTTTAGTAAAGTTTAATGTATAGTTAATTTTTTTGTTTTGTAATTTATGTTTTAAAAAATTTAGTCACTACTGAACTGATCCTTCTAATATACATTTTTTCTTTAGTTTTAACTTAAACTTTTAAAAAGAACTAATTTTTATGTTGTAACAAATAATTTGTAAATATATTTATCGAATGTTGGTTTATGTATCTATTCCGAAACTCCCTCTACTGACCATTTCATTGTCGTCATTTTCTTCCATACCAAAATCAATATTTCATCCAACGCAGTTTTAAGGATTTATATTCCTTAGTGAAAACAAACAAAAAAGTCATATTGATATCATTTTTATTTTTTTATCTACGAAATGCTTTGAAGAACCATAAAGTATGAATAACTTTCGTTTAACATCTAAAATTATAAATAAAATATTTTATGCAAATTAAAAAAAAAAAGAAATACTTTTCGAAAAGTGTCAAGCGAGATGGATGATGAATTTTATAGTCGAGAACCATCGGCTTCGAAGATTGCCGGAGCATCATTAAAATATCTTTTCTCATCCCGACATCCATTTCGTACCATGGCAATTCGTATAAACTTTCAGAAAGTTGACGGCTCTACGGCAAATACATTATAAACTTCGTATTTATAATCAGTTTCATTAGTTAAAAGTTGTACAAGTTGAGGCCTCAGATGGAACCTTGAGGAACTTCAAAAACTACTTCCTCGCAGAAGTCAAAAATTCGAAACAATCATATTATAAAAAAATTATTTTTAATATAAGAATTTTAAAAAAATCGTTTTTTAATTTTCTTTACGTTTTCTTTAAGCATCTCTCCAAGATAGCAAACACTGAAAATCATCCACAGTAAGCCGTTGAGTGGAAAAGCAGCACCAAAAGCGACAGGGACGTTTCCTGCTCTAAATTGCTTCATAACTGAGACTATAGAAGTAGAAATAATTTCAAAATGCTTACCACGCTGGCTGTATATGTCAAAAGCGTTATGGTCATAGTGCTTATGACATTTTGACAAACGAGAGGAAAACCAAGCAAATCGTTAACTTTAGTTCCTAGCCTTAAAAAAATTCTTGTTAGTTTAGAAAAAAATTAAAAAGTATGTATGCCAATAGCTTTACTGGGACGGATAAAAAATTATAAATCTACTTACTGAAGTACTTGTTGATGGTCTTTCAATATTTCTTGTAATTTTTCTTGGCATTCAGGATTTCTTCTTCTGGCATAATGGAGTTTACCTAAATTTTCTATTTTTTTACGTATAACTTTAAGCTCGACTGATAAATAAGTGGAGAATGTGTAGCACATGCATTCCGTTCCAATGGCGTGTATGGTGAGGGATGCGTTCCACAAAGTTCCTGAAGTGTAGATCATGTAATAACCGAGGCTCCTCTGGGATCCGGACAGATAAGGTTCTGCAGGTGTAGGGAGACGAAACGGCCCAGATTTTGTAAATGTAACAAGGTAGATTTCGACCAAAAATGGAAAAATACAGCTGAAAGAAAGAAAGCAGACGCAAGACAAAAGATATAAGTTGATAAGCCACCATAAAGTAGTCGAGTATTTGTTGAAAATTTCAATCTGCCATGTTTCCTCGCGGTTTTTTAAAAGTTTTCTAAAACTCTCAATAACGTCTACAATTTTTGATTCTTTATTTAAAAAATAAATCGCATGTTGTGACATGAGGATTCCAGCGATTGAGAAAAACGCGTATTTGTTTAGGCCTTCGATTCCTCCCAAGTAGACGGCGTAGAGGGCAAAAGGGGCCAAAAGAGGTATTAAGGCCGCTCTGAAAATTTGTACGGCTTTGAAGAAAACTGTAAACTTGGGGAATGTCAATAAATGACCGCTAATGGCGAGAAGGCGTTCTAAGTCGCTGAGGTCTCGTCGGCCCACCATTTTTACCCGAAATGAATGGTTCGTTAAAAAAAAATCGACTGCCAAATAATTGTTGAAATAATTACTTTGTTTTTTTACCAATGGTTAGGGAGTTAAGCGAGAATTATTTCTATTTTTAGTCATATCAATTAAAAATAAAGTACCTGAAGTATGACAGAAAAAAAAATCCAGAAAAATAAAGAATTAAAAAGCAGTCGACTTGGCTAATTTAAAAATAAAACGATTTTTGTTTTAATTAATTAATAAAATGTTTTATCAGAGAAAAGTGCAAAACAATTAAACTTTCGATAGTGGCACTGGTGATTTTTCGTCAGGCGGTTTTTGTTCAATACCTTGAGGTTTGTCGTTGCTATTTTCTCCGGCTGTCATTTGATTTTGCTGGTCATTTTTCTTCTCTTTTTCGCCCTCCGAATTTTCTTCCTCTTGTACCGAAGAGATTATCTTCCGAATCAAGTCGTGAATGATTTTTTTCGCCAATTCCGTGCTATTATCGTCTTTTTCTTCGGGCAAATCTTCTTTGAGAGGAATATTTATTGCAACATCATCTTTAGGTGATTCTTTTGGCCATCTTCAACTTTTTCGTCTGGATTTATCTCCTCTTCTAATTTTGCAGCTCGCGGTAACACGTCATCACAACTAACGCGCTATAAACGCTCAAACCTACCTTAAAAGTAAATTTAAAAAACATTATTATACGTACACATTTTAAATAAAATCCAAATCAATCCAAACAAAAAACTTGAGCCCTTGCCGAAATAAGTGAAATTGACAATAGCGAAGATGATTTCGATGAAACAAACAATAACGTAAAAGATAACGCACAAAAAGTACTGTCTAATACTTAAATTGCTTATCGTATCCTTTTTAGGTATCTTTAAAAAAAATGAGGAAGTTAATAATTATTAATAAATATAATAAAATCAATTGATTAAGGAGCTTACATGAGATAAATAAACAGCGAAAAATATAGCGAGTGAAAAAACGACCCAAAGTAGTGTACATACAAAAACGATAATGAAGACGAAAGCGTCTGAAAGTAAAAATTGATAGTCAATAGTCTTTTGCTTGGAAACTAGGTTAGGTAGCCTTGAAAGGTGTGATATTTGAGTCAAGAGATTCTGAGTAAGGATTTCCAGATTCTAAGGCCGTAGAATTTTTTTTGCTATTAAAAGTTACAGAGGGAGAAAGAATGAAAAAAACGGATATTTCACGACCGGTTTCGGCATAATACGCCTCATCAGGTGAACTATTTCCTTATTTTCATTCTCCTACACTTTTTACTTGACTTTCATTAGACGGTATTATGGACACTGCGGGAAGGTGGACAAACTATCCGTTTAATAGCATCCAAAAAACGTTCCCTATTTGCGCGATTACGCATGAACCAAAACCCCAATAGTAAAAAAATACTTCGAATTCCTTAATAGGTATAAAAAGAGGTGGTGTAGTGACAATTAGAACCGGCTCCGTGGCTGGTGGGTTCAGTCTCTGACTCACACCACGGAAGACCGGGGTTCGATCCCAGGTTGGGTATAGGGATTTTTGGTTGGAAGTAAAATTCCAATTAAAAATATCCCTCTACAAAATCTGTGGATAATTTAGTTAGGCCACTCCTCTGGTAGTTGGTCCCGAAAAAAAAAGGGCGCCACGGCATTATGGCGAAAGCCCCCGCCTGGGTCCAACCCCCCTCCCCCCTTGTAACGGCCTGAGGCCAACAAGTATCAAAAAAGAGTAGATTAACCAATAGGAAGAGTAAGCCTCTTGCTCATTGGTTATATCTACTTCTTTTTATTTAAAAAAAAAAAAAAAATTTTTAGTGACAATTAGGAGGTAGTGGGGCCCGGGGGGGTGCCGTACAAACGGATAGTTTGTCCACCTTCCCGCAGTGTCCATAATACCGTCTAATGAAAGTCAAGTAAAAAGTGTAGGAGAATGAAAAATAAGGAAATAGTTCACCTGATTAGGCGTATTATGCCGAAACCGGTCGTGAAATATCCGTTTTTTTCATTCTTTCTCCCTCAGTAACTTTTAATAGCATCCAAAAAACATTCCCTTTTTGCGCGATTACGCATGAACCAAAACCCCAATAGTAAAAAAAGAATTTTTTTATCAGACGTGAGCGTCAAAAAAGGAAAAAAAAAGTTATCCTTTCCTTACTCGAAAAATTATATCCGAGCGAATTCGCGTGTTTATGCGATTGGATCAAGTACCGTATAAGCTGAATGAACAAATCCGCAATACCAATCAGCTGAAAGCACACAAAAAGATAAATGATTCACACAAACGTCTTTGCTAAGTTAAAGTTTTTGTTTCCTGAATTTTAAGATCATTTACCACAGAAACGAAGGTGATGATGACACATGCTTTGATCGTATTGAATTTACCGCATAGTTTGACGTTCGGAAGGGAGTTAATAATCCGATAGATGAAGTCATTGATGGTAATTAAACAGTTAGCCATCGAAGCTCATTATAAAAACTTACGAAATATACATATTTTTTAATTAATCATATGAATTATTATCGCTTCTACTTCCCAGACCTCATATTGCCTCCGGTACTCCTGAAATCCTAAACAGTTTTACGATTTTACTCGAGGGATTTCAGTTTTTATCCAGTTTTCTTTTGAATTTGCCCATAAATAATGAATTTTTAAAATAACAGTTCCTATTGAAATATTGAAAACTGATTCGGTTATTTTTGGTTTTAGGTATTCGGGAGAACATTAATTTTTCTGTTTTAATTGCCCAATTTTGTTATTTTAATTGCAGATTTCGTTCGTTTTGAAAATTCAGGAGTAAACAAACCAATTTTCGCGATTATGGACGAGTTTGGGGGCAGATTTTTATTCATATTCGGTCTAAAAATGGTCGGACGAAGTGATCTGAGCGATTTGGAGAGGGTTCTTAAAATCAGCGGGCATCTTGTTACATTCCCGCGGTTTACCTTCTTGATGAAATTTCTTCAACAATTCCGTACAGTTTTTATCCCACTTATGGCACCGTTGGCACTTATCTCGGTTTACTTGGGAGGCGTCGAAGGCCTTTATAGATACGCGTTTTTCTCAATCGCTGGTATCCTTATGTCCCAACATGCAATCTATTTTTTACCGAGAGAAAAAGACATCAAAGATGTCATCCTCTGTTTCAAAGATTTGTACAAAACCAGAAGGAAACAATGGCAAATCGACATTTTTAATAAAGAATCAACACCTCTTTGGTGGCTCGTAAATCTTTACCTAACCACCTGCCTTGTTTTTGTCGTTTTTTATAGTTTCGCACCTTTTTTCGTAGACGCGTATTTGGTGTTTTTTACGAACGCGAAGCCCTTTCGGCTTCCTACTCCGGCCGAGCCGTTTTTGGGACAAAATCCGCAAAGAAACGTAGCCTATTACACGATTTATTTTTCTGCTTCCGTCTGGTGTGGGTTTCTCACCTCCCATTCTGTCGGGACGGAATGTATGTGTTACGTTTTTTCAACATATCTATGCACCGAGTTAAAAGTGATCGACAAAAAAATCAAAAGTTTGGGAGAAGATTTCAGGTTTAATAATAAAAAAGAGGATCATAAAATGAAACTACGAGAAATAATCAAAGATCATCAGAACGTCATGAAGTAAGTGAGCAAGATTTCAGAAGAAATCAGGGAAGGGGCTCTTAGGCTCTCACCCACCGCCACTTATTTTTACACTTGACTTTCATCCACTTTAATTTCAGATTAGGGTCTCAAGTTAATAACTTACTAGGAACCCCTCTCGTTTTTCAAAATGTCATTAGCACGATGACAATTACGCTTTTAACGTTTACAGTAACAGTTGTAAGTAAAAAGTTCAACAAAAAAAAAATTCTACACTTTGGTAATTTCAGCAAATTCAAAGAGGAAACTTCCTAATCGCGCTAGGGGCAATATTTCCGCTCAACTGTTTTATATGGATGATATTTCAATATGCTTTCTTGGAGAAAGACTTCAGGGACATGTAAACACATGTACATAAGTACTTTGTTTCGTTTACATATTATTTTTTAGAGTAAAATTTTGTCTGAAAGTTTATACGAACTTCCCTGGTACGAAATGGATGTTGAGATGCGGAAGGAGATTTTAATGATGCTTCGACAATCGTCCAAGCCAATGGTCATCGATTACAGAAAGTCATCAGCGATTTCTCTTGCTACATTTCAGAAAGTAAAAACTATCACTTCATTTTTTTAAATTTATACTTTTTTTAGATGATAAATGAGAGTTATTCATATTTGATGGTGCTGAAAAGTATTTCTTAGTTTAGTTTTAGGCCACAACAGTTAAAATCTTACTCTTTGTAAAATAAAGTGTGAAGCAAAAAAATTTCAGTGTTTTTTGGCACCCCCATGTCTCAGTCTTTAGGACAGGGTCTTCCAGACGACCTGCAATTTTCATCCAATTTTTACCAGCTTTTCACAGAATTTTCCTTGCTATAAAAACAAGCGCTTGCAGGCTTTGACACCAATAAAATATAGAAAGGAACAACTAAAAATAAAATCAGCTAGTAAAATTTTCAAGTTATAATTTAAAAAACTGCAAAAATATTAACTGTGAATAAAAAATTTAAAACTTATATCACAGCTTCAGCGTTTCTGGTACAGCCGTAAAAGCTTCATTCTTAATGAGCTTTCATAGTGTGGCTTTTTAAATTACTATTCTGGATAAACTTTTTCTGGCAAATTTTGCACGTATACCGCTTTTCTCCGGTATGAATGTTCTCATGGCTCTTAAGATTACATCTTTGAGCGAACCTTTTCGAACATATATCGCAACTGTACGGCTTCTTCCCTGTATGGAGTTGAACGTGTCTCCGCAGGGAGTATTCGGTAAACATTTTCTCACAAATTTTGCAGCTCAAAAGCTTTTTCTGCGCATGAACCATCAAATTATGCCTTTTCAAATTGCTATGTTGGCTGAACTTTTTATCACAGATTTTACATCCAAATGGCTTCTCCCCTCTGCGGTTGTTGACATGTCTCTGAAGATTAACAAATTGGGTGAACTTTTTCTGGCAGCATTCGCATTTGTATCCGGTGTGAGTTCTTAAGTGATTTACAAGCTGGTACGAAGTAGTGAAACCACTCCAACAAGTGGCACACTCGTATATTTCCGTTTTTTCCGGAACTTCTTCGATTTTATTACTTAAAGACCATGCTTGAGTAATTTTTTGATTTTCACAGTCGACCAGCTCTGGTTTGAAGAACGGTTCTTCCTTTATGTCAACCTCTTCGTCCTCTATATTTAAACGTTCTTCTTCAAACTCACTTGTTGACTCATCTGCCATCATTAAAAAAAACTTACAGAAAGGTTCACATACGGTTATTTTTCAGTGTTTCCACTTCCCACACAGTACTGCAACAAGAACTTGTAAAACTAAAAAAGTAAATTTGAAATAAAGTAGTAAAATTATTTGAAAGAGCAATATAAAAAAATAGTTACCCGTCTGCTAATTAAGCTGAAACCGGTTATTTAATGTATCCTGTTTATTATTTCTCTTTTCCTCAGAACTATTTTATACAATTGATAAGCAGAATCAAGATAAACCTTGTTAAAGTAAATAAAACAAAAATGTTTACAAAATACGAACTTTACTTAAACAAATACAGAATTATGACAAACTTAATTCGTCACCTTCATGGTGTATGAAACCCTAATCAGTAAAAGCCTTTTAAAAAAATACACACAAATAAATAAAAATATTGTTTAAAAAAGCAGCATTTTCATTAAAATACGGGTCTTTTGAACAATATTGAAAATTATAAATATTAAAAAATACGGCCAGTTTTTAAGAAATTTTTGATGGTGAAAAAATGTAGCTTTAGGGTACTTAAGATACAAAAGTTTAAAATTAACATTGTTGGAGGTTTAAGTGAAAAATCGGAAGTAGATTTAAGGCAATTACATAAAGATTACGTACGATTCTTAACTTAGTAAATTTTAAAAACTTAAGTTTTGATGTTTTGGTTTTTTTTCTGAGAAAACAAATTTTAAAATTATCTAAACTAATCTCAAAAGAATTTTGAAATTATGAAAATGGTAAAATTTTGTCATTTTTTTTTGTTATAATTAAAATGAAAGTGATAGCACTGATGTTAAAAATGTCCTTTTAAGGAGGCGCTAGTCAGATGAAAGTTCGCCTTTGTTGTCATCATCGCCGTTTTCGGAGCTCGAGTCGTTGGAAGATCCCTCGGCGTCTTTTTCGTTGTTGTCACCATCGTCGTCGCTTTCCGAAGAGGAGGAGTCCGAACCGCTGTCGGAATTTGATGACGAGTCCGAACTCGAATCCGAACCGGAAGACGAGTCCGAGCTGCTACTCGAAGACGAGCTGTCGCTACTCGACGAACTATCAGAACCAGACGAGCCTTTGTCGTTCAAAGCAGTTTTCAATGCATCGACACTCCTGCAATGAAAAATTAGAAAATCATTTTCTTTTCAATAAAACTACTTACGACGCCGTTTTTTCTTTTTCCTCCATCAATTTTAAACGTTTCCCAAGAAGCGACGACCTTGAACTTCTATGAAGAAATTTACGCTTCCCCGTACATTTATAAGTCCAGTGACCAGTTTCTAAGCATTTCTGACATTTCGGAGTTTGACTTTTTTGCCCTTTATCACTGAAATATGAACACAGTTCAATAATCAAAAAAGTTTTCAAATAAAGATATAAAGCTCTTCACTTTTCAGAAATCCCTAGGTAATAAATGAGTAGTGATCAAGATTTTTATAATAAGCAACCAATTAATTATTCCAAGTTATCAGCGCAAAATATAAGGCATTTACTTCGGACTAGCCATAATTGGTCTTTTATGAGACATCTTTTATTTTGTTTTATACAAAAGCAACTCGAGTTTAATGAGAAATAAAATGCTAAAAACGTCTACTTGAGAGATTTTGAAACGATAAATTATAAGGGGACTAATTATAGATTATTTAGCGATTAAAAATAGAGAAAAGCCTAAATATTTACTTATTGTTGTCTCCCGTCGGCGGCGTCCATAACGTCATTTTAATGAAAACTCAACTCTTTTTGAGTGAAACATAAGGGAAAAGAGTCGATTCTCTTCCTCACGAGACGACAGACGCGGGAAAACGTTAAGTGTAGAAGACACTCGGGATGATTTCAAGTTAAAATTAATTTTTTCTTTTTAAAATATTATTTTGGGCTTCCGAACTTTTAGTTCTATGCTTTTAGTTTACGTTCCGGGACCGCTCGGGAAATAACCTTAAAAGTGGTGGGGGAAAATAAGGCGGCTTAATAATGCGCCAATTTTCAAAAAGGAAGACTTACCTAGAGATGAGTCTGATTTTTTTCATTGGACTTGGAGAAAAACTTGCGATTCGAGATTGTTTTTAAAAGGAAATAACAAAAGTCAATGTTATAAATTGTTTAAAAAACAGCAGTGTTGCCAAACGCCAACGGAAGATTGATTAAAAATAAAAATATGTCCCTGGAAGTATAGTGGGAAGTCAAAGCTCTGGTAGTCTGCTTCCTTTTGTTTGCACGGCGGGGTAAATCTATGTCACTCTTGTCTTAATAATCTATTTTATTTATTTAATATTTAGCTCCAGTATGTTCTTTTAATAAAAAATAAATTATTACAGTTCCACCATCGAATTTCACAATTTCTTTATGAGTTATTAATAATGTAGCTGCCAAACCGTACATTAAAGTTGGGACACCTGTAACATTACAATTTTAGCTTTAATCTTGGCGCCTTTTTATTATTTTACCTAAATTTATAACTTTTATGACTCGAAATAGTTTATCTTCGAAGGTCAAATCTTGAAAATTTCTTTTCGTACAATGATATTTGATGTACGGAAAGCATCCTGTACGCAAAACGTGATAGTTCGATTCGCCGACTTTCCAGTTAAAATGAGAAAGTCCGAATTGATCGTTTTCGACTGAAGAATATTTGACGAAGTAGGAAGTCCAGGGAGGCTCCCCCTTTTGTTTTAAATATGCTGTCAAGACTTCGGAAACTTTAGGCCGGAAAACGCTCATCAAAATTTTTTTTGTATTCCGAATTATACAAAGTTTGAATGCTAGAAATAAACACTGATAAGAGAAGTTGATAACACACAGTGATGCCGGAAAAAAAAAATCATTTCACCGTTTTCACTTCTTAGTTAGGTACCAATTAAAATTAATAAATTTTTTTACATAGTTATGCCATTCTTTTAACTTTAAGTTTTTTGTGGTAAGCCACAACTGGCGGGAGGGGGGGGGGGTGCCATGGCCTTACCACCGATCCTGGCAGTTCCTTCTGTGAAAAAAGCGATTATTAAATGTATAAAAAAGTAATACTGTTTCTTTTTAACGATTTCTGACTGAAAGGTTGAATTTTTAATGGCTAAAGCAGAATAATTTTGTACAAAATAATGAAATCTTAAACGGGGAAAAGCTAATGCTAAGTAATTTTGCGTTGGTCACATTGGGGACTTATCAGCGCCGTGTTGGCGATACTCAAGGCGACACACGGATGAAGACAGCTGTTTAGTTTTCATCGACGATGTTTTTAACCTTCCATTTCCACGCAAAGAAAAACGATTTTCGGTCCATTTCGTTCTAATTTCGATCCAATTTTTGTACTTTTAGAGTTTAGCATTGAATTTCGGGACTGCCTAAAGCTTCATCATGGTTTTAGCAGATTTGGGGCGGAAAATTACTTCCGCCTTGAGATCTCTGAGCAATGCGACGATTATTAATGAAGAAGTAAGTTTTAGATGTGGAAAATGTATAAATTTTAAGATTAAATTGTGCCATAATACGTAATTATAACAGTTCTGTATGCCCTTGCAGTTTAAATGGCCAAATGCCAGAACATATTGGACACTAAAATCCGTTTTTTGTCATTCAATTTTCGTTTTATTTTTGGAGTTTTGCGTATTCTAAATTCACCTGCCTCAACACCAATTATGGCCCTTTAGCACGTTAGGTAACTTTACTTCCAAATTGTGACGCAATACTTCCTTGAGAAATGACTTGACAAATCATATTTTAGGTGGCTGACGTTTTTGTCTGCTGGCAACGCCGAATTTTGCATTATTTTCCTTAAGATGGGGTCTCTGTATAGATGGCCTATTTTACTTGGTTATTGTATAATTGGCCATAGATGTAGGTTTTCCCTGTTGGGATCATCAGAAATGCGGAAGGCACTTCAGAGGTAGATGTGGTCCATCAGTATATGGATACTACCTTCTAGTTTGCTTCTTAAATCCCACATTCTGGATTTAATTATTAGCTTATACTGATCTTTGGTCATCTTTATTTCATTTAATAACGACGCTTGTCTTTTATTTGCTTAGGTTTTAAATTCTATGCTGAAGGAGGTATGTGCGGCCTTGATTGAAGCTGATGTAAACATTCGCCTTGTAAAAAAGCTCCGTGAGAATGTCCGTGCAGTCATCGACTTTGATGAGATGGGTGGGGGGATCAACAAGCGGCGGATGATCCAGAGTGCTGTATTCAAAGAGCTTGTCAAGCTTGTAGATCCCGGTGTGAAAGCGTTCCAGCCTACAAAAGGTCGAGCGAACGTCATCATGTTTGTTGGTCTTCAGGGTTCGGGAAAGACAACTACCTGTACCAAACTTGCTTATCATTATCTTAAGAAAAACTGGAAAGCATGTCTTGTCTGTGCTGATACTTTCCGTGCTGGTGCGTACGACCAGCTTAAGCAGAACGCCACAAAAGCCAGAATCCCTTTTTACGGTAGCTACACGGAAGTCGATCCTGTCGTCATTGCCCAAGATGGTGTCGAAATGTTCAAAAAAGAAAACTTTGAAGTCATCATTGTTGATACGTCCGGTCGGCATAAACAAGAAGAATCGCTTTTCGAAGAAATGTTACAAGTTGCCAATGCAATTGTAAGGATTTATAAACTATTTTATACTTTAAACTTACTTCTTTTGTAGCGCCCTGATAACATAATCTTCGTTATGGACGCAACTATTGGTCAAGCTTGCGAAGCTCAAGCAAAAGCTTTCAAAGAAAAAGTAGACGTCGGTGCAGTTATCATCACAAAATTAGACGGCCATGCGAAAGGTGGTGGAGCACTTTCTGCGTAAGTAAATAATACTTCCTTTGTGGTTTTCGGGCATGATAGTCAATGTTAGTATGAAGATCATGCTTTACCTTCTTATGCTGACTACCTTTTTGTTAGCATTTGCTGTCAAGGCCAAAAAAAAGTAAACTTTTTCTTTTCATGTTTAACCTGGTCATTCTTTTAGTGTTGCAGCAACGAATTCTCCCATAATATTCATCGGTACGGGTGAACACATAGACGATTTAGAACCATTTAAAACGAAACCTTTTGTGTCGAAATTACTTGGAATGGGTGATCTTGAAGGGCTTCTCGACAAAGTCAACGAGCTCAAACTAGACGATAACGAAGAACTTATCGAGAAAATCAAACATGGACAGTTTACGCTTCGGGATATGTACGAGCAGTTTCAAAACATAATGAAAATGGGGCCTTTTTCTCAAATAATGGTATAAAAATTATCATTATTTTTCTTTGCTAAACGATTTTTGTAGAACATGATTCCTGGATTTAGTCAAGACTTTTTATCAAAAGGATCTGAACAAGAGTCGATGGCGAGACTGAAGCGGTTGATGACCATCATGGACAGTATGAATGATGGCGAGTTGGATAATAGAGATGGCGCTAAGTTATTCAGTAAGCAACAAGGACGTGTTATCAGGGTCGCCAAAGGTGCCGGAGTTACCGAAAAAGAAGTAAAAGATTTGATAACTCAATATACAAAGTTTGCGGCAGTCGTTAAAAAAATGGGCGGCATCAAAGGTCTTTTTAAAAATGGCGACATGGCTAAAAACGTTAACCAAGTACAGATGGCGAAGCTGAACCAACAAATGGCCAAAATGATGGACCCAAGAGTTCTACATCAAATGGGTAAGAATGCCTTTTCATTTAAGATTCTGTTCTCATTCTATTTTCAGGTGGTATGTCTGGATTGCAAAATATGATGAGACAGTTGCAGCAAGGTGCCAGCGGAGCAGCAGGAGGCCTCGGAAACATTTTCGGCGGAAAATAGTCTCAGTCCTGTTGAGTTTCGTCACCGAACCAAACTTTGATGAAACTTTTCAATTTAAGTTTCTTTATTTTCCATTATAAACCTTCAATCACTGTTAAGTTTTTTTCTCAATATTTTAAAAATTAATTTGTTTTTATTTTTATAAAATACCTAGGTGGAAGTGTTTTTTTTTAATTTAAATTCCGAGAACATTTTTTTTTTTCCTTTTTACTGAATTAGATGAGAACCATAAAATGTACTAAATTGTCTGTATTATCGATTTTGTATATATTTAATAAAAAATATAAAAAATTATGTAAATATATCAACGTCTTACTGAGTACAATAGATAAGGTCGGGTGTAATCTTATTCGTATTAACGAATACGAATAAACTCACACATTACAATTTTGTAAATACGAATATAAATAAGTTCGTATTTACAAATTACATTTAATATACATTTCGTATTTAATTTACATCAAACTTTTTTCTCTATCTTGATTCGTATTTTGAGTTTTTTTTTTTTTTTTTTTTTTTTTTTTTTTTTTTTTGGTGGGGGGGGGGGGGCTACTATTGGAACTTGTTCTTTTTTTCCCGCTTTTGCATTTTGGATGTCTGTTATCCTTAGCAATAGTGTGCGATCTTGCAAAAAGAGAGAAAAATTGAACTATCAATAAAGAAAATTGGAAGATTTGGTAAAAATTTTGGGCGCTTATAGTTGTGCTTATGTCATTTTTTTCCTACATTGTCTGGAAGAATCATTTCTTTTGATAAAATGAAGACAACAGGCCCGTTTTCTTAAAACTCTCCTTTCCTTAACCAAAAGGATACATACCTTGAACGTCCCTTTTCCGTTGTGGAAACATGAATCCATCATGGACAAAGACGAAGACTGAACATTGCACTGCCTTCTAAATAGTTAATGTAGTTGATATATAAAAACGCTTATTAATAATTACTTATAATAGTAATAATTAAATGCGTAACAAATTATCGATTCTAAAAATTTTAATACGTACAAAACCAATGATTTATTGGTAAATTATACCTCTAAATTTTTCGACTTTAAGGTAAAAAGAGCGGGAATATTGTATTCACCCCCCCCCCCCTCCAGTCTCCTCCACAGACCTGTGCCAACAAGTCCGGGAAGCTTTTCTTCTTTCATTTTACTTAAGGTAAAATTTTAAATATACCTTTTATTACTAAAACCGTATGATTCAAATCGTTGTATAGTATGATTGGTATTTATAAACTTAAGGACAATATGGCGAGAGCCCCCGCCTGGGTCCTCCCCCTCCCTTAAACGGCCTATGGGCTATTCCAGAAAAGAAGAAGAATGGATTAACCGATGAGGAAGAAGGCCTCTTGCTCATCGGTTAAATCCCATTCTTCTTTCTTTTTTTAAAAATAATATAAACTTAAGGATCCCTTTTTCAAGGTTTCATTGATAATCCTTCCTTGACTTTATTTCGTTTTTGTGGACCTCTCTGGAAATGAACTGTTCCTTCAAATAAAAGGAATCCTGATTTCCCTAAGATTGAAGAAACTTAAGTGGTCCTCGAACGGAGGACTCTCATTGGCTGTCGGCGACACATTCCTTGACTGAAAATTGCTAAGTTAAGGAACAGAAAGTGTATGTTCATGGTATCCTTTTTGTTAAGGAAAGGAGAGTTTCGAGGAATGTTTACAAATATGCATAAACGTTGCAACAAATGTTGCAAATATCCAAAAACACCTTCTTGGAAACAAAGGAACTTTTTAGATTTACAAAGAAAAATGGTTTTCTTTGTATTTCCTCCCACAGTTTTTTGTTTGTCTTTTTTTATTTTCCAAAAGTATTAGTTGAAAACTCGAATCTCCTGAATTATTGGAGACAGGGAGTGGTTCCAAGGCACTCGCGGAGGAGTTCAAAATTGAGGGGGATTGAAATGCCCGGGAATTCGAGAAAGCCTAACCCGTCTAAAAAACTGGCTGCGATGTTTCTCCATTAAAACAAGTTACATACATAAGCGCTGAGGGAAGCAATTCCATCGTATCTTTGAGAAGGCTGAACATTAGATTCAAAAAATAATTTAAATTCATTTTTCACTATAATTTTAAAACACCTCAGAGATCTTCATTTAAAGATCCGTAGAAAACTTAATTTTTATTTGAAAATATTATAAAAGTTTTAGCATATAGAATTTAGGTTCCTTTTATGGTGCTCGTGCCATCAGCATTTGTGAAAAAAAAAAGGAAAAACTAATTTACATAATTTTTTTAAAAACTGATATTATTTTTGGATAAATATAAACTTTAAGAGTAGTTCAGAATTCATTTTACCACCAACGAAGTAAAAATTGATAGTGCTTAGGTATTTTAAACATTTTAACGGAATCTTCCCCCGCCAAGAGTCACCGCAGCCGGTGTTTTCGGGCGGGGAGGCTTTCACTCTTCACGGGAAGGTTTTTATTTTCTTCCACATCCAGTAACAAAACGAACGTTGAGCAGTGCTGTGCATTTTGGATTTATTCGACGGAATAACATCAGAATCTCCAGTGTTTTTATGTTTTATGTGTCAAGTGCTGTTTCGTAACGAGTCTGCGGGCGAAGCCACTTGTGGATTTTCTCCCTTCTTCTGGTAATTTTGAGTTTTTTAATGTTATTTTAGTTGAAAACCTTTAGAACTGTCGAGTTTTGCGGAGGTGATTCACCCTGGGCTGATCTCGCCTCGCAATTGCCCAACTTTCTAGACCATTAGACAAATCTGTATCTTTTTATTTTGATAAATTGAACTTATGGGACCTTTCGGTGGCCCGAGGACGGGAAGCGTTCGTTCAGGGTTCCGCTGGAATTTCAAGGCTACACATGCCTTATCTCACTACGTTTAATAACTTTTTTTTTCTATTTTAATTCGATCCTACCTTCACCTTTTAAAAAAAAGCTAAAGGGCCAAATACTATTTATGAAGTTGGCAGTACTTTTTTTGAATAATTATGTATCATCACATTTTTTTGTGTTCTACTGACGCGACGTTCCTTATCTTGACTTCCTTCATATTTTTTTAGTTGGGGCCATTGTTATGTTAGCAACTACTTAACAGAATAAAAAACTATTTTTGTGTTGGCGGTACGAATGCTTTTTTCTGATATTTTAATTAATCCTTTTGGTTTTTATCATAATCGTTAGTTCGTGTTGGTAACACATTTTTTGCTTTTGTTACAATCGCATCCGCTTCTTTCAATTAATTTGTCGTTACCCACAGTAATAAAAAGTTAAAAACCACAATTTTAATTAATTAAAAGCCTAGTTTAATAGTTTTTATTGATGTTTTGTAGTGTTAGTTTTTCGATATTTTACTGCATGTGTGATAAAATACGTTGTTTTTCTTTTGTGTACTTAAAAGTTTGTAGGCGAGGCTGCACCTTATTTGCGGACGCGTCAGTTTTCTTGGAATTGCGACATCATTACTTCATTATTAACGAAATTCCATTAGTCTGACGTTATTTTCTATAGGCAATTTCAGAATTCAGATACTATCATGAACTAATATGTCGATTTTATTTAGATAAAAAAATGACCGGCCGAATGTGCAACTTGCTTTCTTATATAACTCGCGTATGTTGAATGACAATGAATTAGTTATGACCGCTTTCCTTGTAGGCCTATGAAAGAACCCGAAATGGCGTGGGTGATGTTGAAACCACAAAATAGTGGCAAAAATTTCGCAAATGATAATTTTGTATCTCCATTTCGAAGGAGCGAAAATGGTTCTGCATCTTCCTGTTCTTTTGCTAGGCTCCCAACACGTCTAGGAATCAAGGGAATTTTCTTCCTCCCAATCGAAAATACGTAAAAAAAATTCAAGTTGCTATTGTATCTTTAGCGCACGGTGCCCTACAATTATTGCGGGGACGCTTCCCTCTTCATAGCACGTGAGTCGTGTGCGGTTTTTACTATTTCGAAAGACGTCTATGACACTAATGCCGTAACCAATACCAGTCTCGCGTAAAAAATCGTCTTTCCATAAATCCTGCTTAATTAAATGGAAATATTATAAAATCGAAAGACAAATTTTTTTGCGTTGTGCAACCTCGGAAGTCGTTTGAACGAAAACAATCGTTCTCAGCAAGCCGGATTTTCACGTTTATAGCATGAATACTGCGGTTTCGTTCCCTTTAAAAGGCGTCCATTAAGTTTAAGAGAAAAAAAATTCTATTTCAATTACTAAAACCTAACTGTGAGTTTTGAAGATTTTCTTTAAAGTCTTGAAATATCACGTCATCTGAAGGACACCGCAAAGCTAAAATTTGTTCCCATTAACTCGGATTTCCGCACATCCTGTTTAATTTAATGAAAAAAATGACAGTAAAACGCCCATTTTCTCTTTTTTTATCCGGTTATTGAAAGAGGTCAAGGAATCGTATTTTGTCTCTAAATGCACACGTCCTCATGAGTTCCACCACATGTCCCTCCGTCGTCCTTGAGGTGGTCGACCGTTAGCTCCTCGGAGAACAGGTTCAGAGTGAAATGACGTCACAGTTACACAAGTACGAAGTTACGGACTTTCCCCAGTGAACCCTTTTGTCTTTTTTAAGGACTTATTATTTTTAACGCGCCGTTAAGAAGATTCCGGATGAATGTCTTGGTTCCGGTCCAATCTCGTTCCTCCACGCCACGGATATTTCACGCCGACTTGTTTACACCTGTTCGTGTTATCCTCCCACAAATTTTTTTATCTTTACTACATAGGGCATCCTCAATAAATTCTTCTTGGCTACCCTAGATAAGCCTGATTCTTGACAACCGTCTCCTTTCTGCCCTTGTTCATCTCTAGTTTAAGAGTAGGTGCAGTAAAATTAGCATTGTTGCTTCTGGCGTGTAACATCCCAACCCATGTAGCACTACCACTACCTACTATTCTCTTAAGTTTTCGTAATATTGGTTATGTATTTTTAAGCCGCAGTTGCAGTTTCCCAATTTGTTTCTCAAGTTATTGAACAAGAGAATGGCCTTCATCTATGCGAAAAGACATCTGAAGGTTTTAATTATGCATCATAAAACAAGGAGCTTCGGTTGTTGCTCTCAAGTCAATAACACGTTGGAAATCCTTTTACAACGAGGAACGATTTTGATTCATTACATCCAAACCAAAATTCAGTCCGTTTATCACCCCTTCTTCCTATTACGTTCTGCGGTCGACAAACGTTTATAATAAATTTCGATTATAGCTCTGTTGTAAATTGGCATTTTTGGGCTCTCGTTAAAGCTTCAAAAGGCGGACTCATAAAAACGAATATGCGGGCGAATAACCTTGAACCTGCCTTAATTTCCGCGCTTTTTCGACATCTTCCTGTTTGTGAGGTCAGTTTTTAAACACAAAACTCTAAATCTACAGTTAACCATTGTAAAGTGTTAAGTAATTAAAAAAAACTATATTTTAACCGATTTTGAAGTTTTACTTCGTACACGTAAACGCTTATGTAAATTGAGTCTTGTGAGCGTGGAAACGGCTCTGTAAATGCGTTGCTGATTTACGGCCGGTGGATTGATGAGAATCTTAAGCGTCACGCGAAGTTTAATCAACCGACCCTGAGGCCGGTGTTATTTTAGTGAACAAAAACGTTTGAAATTTCATAAATTTTTAGAATTCATCAAAACAAAAAACCGTTTTCCGGTCAAAAACTGAATCTTTGAGGCACTATCGTACTGTAGGTTTTTAACCTATTTCCTTTTCGATTTACTCAAAAATGTCTTTTTTTCTTGTTAAGAAACTTATAAATATTCAAAACGAAATTGAACGATATTAAGTTGACCGTTAAAAAGAGAAAGAAGCTGCATTCTTTTTAACCTTATGAAGTTTTAACGATATACAATTAATGCTAGCCTTTTCCAATTATGTGGAAACCTTTTTTTCCTCTCAAAAGAGGTCATGCGGAAGATTACCTTGTTTTCTCTGTTTTAAAAACTACACTTAACTGTTTGAAATTTATAAAAGTGCTCGTTTCGATGTCGGTAACACGATACTCAACTAAATAGGGCTTTAAAGGAAACCCTTTAAAAAATTTAATCCTCGAAGGGCGCTTCAAGCGAAAATTTTTTCGGTTTTTTTCTCGAAAGGAAAGTAGTGAAGAAAGAATTTTCCCCGTTTTTATATCCTAAGGAGACAAAGAATGTGATTTCTACACAGTAGGAGCGACACAATTGAGGGAGAGATCTTGATATACACTCGAAAATCAATTATTAATTGAATAATTAGCACCTTTTCTTCTTCCTACACTTTCTCCCTCTTGTAAACCCATTGTTTATGTAGAAGCGCAGTAGGTTATGACTGGATTCTTTAGCTCTACATTATTAAAACATCGATTTTTGCTTCAGATTGAATTATTTGACTCTCGAATACTGCGTGTATCATTACTAAAGTTGAGCGTTTATAAATTTAAGATATCCCTTGTGGTTTACGTGTCGGAAAAGTGCAATACATTCTCATCTACGCCTCCCCCACTAAATATTGACACGCGCTGACTCCTTTTTCGTTTAATTGGATCGATCTGTGACTCACCTTTTCCTTAGTCTCCCTTAACTATTTACTCCATTTTAGTTTCGATTGTTCATTCTATTGTTTTTGCTTCTTTAGATCATTAGTGGTCTCTGGCCAATTTGTTCAAATCTAACCTGTGATTTTTGTGCCGAACGTTTATGTTATTGTTTACGCGGTTTTTTTTCTTCTCGTATAATCAACTCGTATTTTACCTTTCAAAAAATACAACCTTGCTTAACCTCAGAGGTTCATCACGACGGTAATCAATGCCGAAAAGCTCACCTTCTTCTATCAAACTTTCACCCCAAAAAATATGTTGAATAATATTTTTTTTCTAATTTTTATTAGTTTCTAGTTAGAAACCTAAATCCTTGAACTTGATGCTGCAATAGGATCCTTTGTCTATCCAAGAAAATTGTTGTTACGTATTCACTTTCACTCCGGTATAGTTCCAAAAATCCTTAACATTTTGAATTTTTGTTTAAATCTTACTCTTTAGTGGTCGTTTTTAAAAAAGAACGTTCTTTATGACATTAACGTAGGTTGTAAAGAATTGCCAGTCTTCAGTGGGCTGTATCTTAATGTCAGCAGTTCCAACTTGCAATTTCTGTAGGTTTTCAAAAGCCCACGGTTCTCCGATTTTGTAATCGTCAAATAAGAAAAAAAAAGTTAAAGAAAAATCTTCTTTTAAACATGAGCGCATTATTATTCTTGTGAAGTAAACCGCGCGCATTGAAAACGTCCTGGGAAGCCGTTTTAAGTCTAGCCATTGTAAACACTACATTGGGACGTGTTCTTACAAAAAAGGACTGGTGGTCTCCGACTCCTAACGTCAAAATTGAATAGGGGAAAAATAGACGGTGGGGCATATTTCGTGTTTCCCAGCAATTACCGAAATAGGAAAAGCTCACGTGAATCCGATACTTTTGTATTCTAACTTTCTCTCTAGACCGCATCCCAAGGTAAATCAAAATATTACCCTAGATTTTTAATTATTACAGGTTTTTTATAGGCTGCATGCCATTAAAAATTAAAAACGCGGAGGTATTATCGAGCGCTAAATTTAATTATATCGTGCAACACGTCATTCTGTTGACTGTCTAGACAAATAAAAAATATTGTTTAATATTTCATAGGTCGCTATAAGAATGTGCACGTTTCCTTTTATCTTTTAAGGCTTAAAAAGGATACGTCGTCAAGGGTCAATTGTGATAGAACAGGAAATAGCCACCAAACATGCTTCACGCTATTGTGGTTTCCATACATTCTCACTGTAATTTTTAAAAGAAGTTTGGTCGATACCTAAGCTATAAAACTGCATACTTATGGAGGAAAGGGAATTTCAATGGGAAATAAAATGATCTCGATAAAACGCTTTTTGATGGGCTTACAACCTTTTCTGTAGGTTTTAATATCGATTTTATGACAAGCTTTGCGTTTTGAACTTGACTTACATACCAACTGGCTATGACTAATACGTTTCTAAATGAACGAAGAATACTTATTTCCCTTTATTTTAAAAACCGTAATCGACGTCCACAATCTAAACGTAATGAGGCCATTACTATTCATTAGTTTAGGGTAAGTGCGTGACGCTCGGTTGTATCTCGTGAGTACGAATTGGACGTTTTCCTATAGGGAGAAGAAAATCTATTTTCAAGTTAAAAGAAGGCTAAAAAACTATAACAAATTTGACGGATTTTTATAGGTCAATACGTATGTAATGCCTTCATTTCTGATATAATTCACAAAAATCGCTACGCTTTCCCAATTGTTATCCACGGCGCTTCTCCGTCTTTTCCAGCTCCCGAATCTGACCTTAAAACGTGCTTTCAACGTCAAAACGATTATGTCACAATTACAGTTACGACTCATCAAATGAAATAAATTATACAATAAAATTTTATTTATTTTTTTTATACAGTTACAATCGTGAAAACGTTTTATTCAAAAATGGGACGGGAGATTCGGATGTTTCGTCTGGTACTTTCAGTCGTGAGGAAGCCATAATTGCGATTTCGGATTAAGTCTCTGGGTCAGTTCCGCGATGCGGTTTCGAAAGGTGTTTCCCTCCCAATTCTATTATTTTTTACACGTTTAGGAATTTTGACGCCTCTTGCCATAAGTACACAAAAGATGTCTCAATGTTGACAAACATCGTCATCAAAGGTTTTAGGTATTTTGTTTCGATACGTTGGTTAAACTTTTTTTTCTCTCTCTCCTCTTGTACAATCTAGTTATACCGGTTTGTTGCACAAAAGGTTTTGACAATATTTTTTGTTGAAAACGTAATCACTATAAATCATTCAACACTTGTCCATGATAAATGGCGTATGCAGTACAATTTTTTAATTTAATTCCGTGACAGATTATTGATGAGTCTTTATCATTAATTTACCGTTGACGTTCCAACCCTACGTATACTTAACCCGTTATTTTCCACCTATTATATTTCGTTCGAAGAATATTTTCTTTGACCATATCAGATGCGTTATAAAAGAGAACAATGGTTTTGTTAAGAGAAGTCCTTTACCCATGACTACAAAAGCTCTGTTCTGTGCGAAAAACTCACGTACGTAAAAAATACTCGGAAGTCCCAGATTTGATTGAATTTCGTGCGAAACGATCACAAAAAGAATTAACGTTAAGCTTTTAAATAAGTCAAAGAGGAAGTGATAAAATAGTCATTCTATGGCGGGTAACTTAAAGTGAATGCGATGTAGCAAGTTTCATTTGCCTTAGTGGTCTTAAAGCGTCTACTTTTTAAAGGAGTAAAAAAGGGAGTCATGTTTAATGCAAGCTTAACTTGAAGATACTGGAATGATCGGGGTACATGTTGCAAATAGCAAGGTGAATGCCAAATCGGATACTATGCATTCCAAATATTCCCAGTCATCGTACACGTTTCGGTCTCATCATCGTGTTCGGAAACATCACGCAATCGTCTCTTTTTCATTGTCATGCTCCTAACTGCATCGTGATTGTATTTTTTAGAAAGTTTTCTATTAATGTTGCAGTTTTTGTTAAAAACTGTTCCGAACGTGTGAGTTGAGATTCGTCGCGATCACTGATGATGCTAAGTAATTTTCCGATGCACATTCACGGTGTAGTAATTGAAGTATCCGTTAAAGTGCTTAGAGTCATCACGACTATTGTTTTGCCTCATTTTACCATAGACCTGATTTCCCATTTTCGTTTTCTTCTTTTAGTTCAATTTGCAAAAAGAAGTACAAACGATTTGACCTTCTTTATAATTCAAAAACCAATTTGGCACCTGATCCTTGAATCGGTGGACCTTCTTTGTAGGTCTGTGGCAATGACCTGCCCGAATCTTATTTGTGTATGATAGTACTTATTAACTTAAAAGAAAGCATTCGTACTAATTTTCTCGATACCTGGTTTCCAAAAGTGGGTGTTCCAGACCCCTTGTGCATTAGCAGAATTCGGGTGTGGTGCCCTCCGTCGCCTCATTTTCCGTAGCATCTAACGGCCAACGCAATTTCATTCCTATCATGAATCTTCCAGTTGTATTATCGTGGAAGTATTGAGGACTTATTTATCTTTTAGTGTTTTAATATGTTTAAAATAGACCTAGTATATTACTGTCATAATCCGATGGATCAAAATAACGACCGTTCTCATTTTTCCGGTCTCAATTTTTCCGAAAGAGAAAAAAAAAAGCCGACGGTATTAAAATCCCATTTTCCTCATTACAGTCTTTTCGGCACAGATTAGAGAAGGCGGTGCTGTAAAGAAAAGGTCGAATCGATCACCAGGAAGTACATAATGAGAAATTGTTGATGGGGTCTCCTTTTATTATTGAAGAGGGTGAATCGGGACAGCTGGCATGAGTCACGAAACTCATGGGGGACCGTGGCCTTTTTCCAGGATTGAAACCATCGAAATCTTTTATCTCGTACAAAAAAAATTACATGTTCCTACTAAATTCGTTTTTTCCCTTTCTTTGACACCCTGTAAATAAGTTATTCTAGGTCATGGTCCTTTTGGCTCATGACTCCTTCGGGGTACGACAAAAACGGGTGGAATCGCATGGGCGAAAAACGTGACCTGTAGCAATAAAAATGATCACGTGCATCCCCTCACGGTCCGTAAGAAACATCCGTTTGAAATGTTACCTCCACCTTTTTTGCGTGCTAAGCCCAAATTCAATTTTATATGTTTCATTCATGTAAATATTTCTACCTAAGTGCTCTTTGTAATGTAGAAAGGTATATGATGCACGCAAAAATTTCGTCAAATAATTATGTCTTCTCGTTTTCACTTCTACGGAGAGCTGAGTTGTGTGCTATACATCACTGTTTAAGAAAGTAAACTCCGAGTCTATTTGGGTTTTTAGGTTGTCATTAGTCGGCTTCCTCCAGCATTAGTACGGCATCCTTTTTCAAAAAGTAAAAAGCCTGTCAAACTATTTAAAAGCGTTTTAAAATTTTGCTTAAGACGGTTTGATTCTTCCTTGGGAGCTCAGCCTCTGCATATTTTAGGAAAATATTTAAATAGGACAGGGTTTTTGAAGAACGTGACATTATTGAATATTTACACACACGAAAATTGTTTCGAAACTTGCTTTTTCGCTTCTTCAAGAAAACCGTCGGGAAAGTTTAAAATAAAAACTCCTTTTCTCGTGAAATCACAGCATGACCAAATAATAAAAACCGTCGGTATTCGAGAGCGATTTTTTTTCTTTTTAAGTCCTCCATCAAAGGTCAGTTCTGTGACGTAATTTTTGAACAGCCAGGTATCCGACCCAGATTTGTTTACACATGATCAGACTTTCGCTTTTTATTTTCATCAGGGGGCGTAGCTCAGATGGTAGAGCGCTCGCTTAGCATGCGAGAGGTACCGGGATCGATACCCGGCGCCTCCATTTCCTTTTGCTACTTATTCCCACATTCAACTCTTTAAAAAGATGTTTTTTACTTCTAGGATTACAAACCGCGAAACCTGAGAAAATAATTTCGGCTCCATTCGGCTACCGTTACGATTAACACTACTTAAGTTATTAAAGCGGAAAAAACTACGCCTTTAATTTATTGACTTATTTTGACCTGAAATAACTGTTTTCTCACAATGTTGAAAAGATGCTGACCGGGACCGTAACGTCACGGCTTGTCAACGGGCTCTTCTTTTTTCTTTAAAAACCGACGCCATTTTTTTCTTCTTTCAATCAACCCGTGGGCTTCACAATTAAAAACAAAATGATATGTAGGTGCGCCTCTGATGATTTTTTCAAAAATGTGAGGTCGATGTACGCCAGACAAAAAGTGACAACGACGGACAACTTTCCATGAACGGAGGCGCCGTAGAGCAAACCTGCCTTTTTTTTACCGTTAATCGTAGAGTTCAGGACTATTTTTATCTACAGAAAAGCTTTATTTTTTATTATCAGCTATTTTTCTTATCATAACTTTCATCGAAAACGAAAGGATCCCACGCTCCATATATCTAGCAACACACGGAATCTATGATTCTTCAACGAAAGTTTTTTCCCCAAGCAAACACAGCTGATCTCACAAAAACTTGTGTTTCCTTCTCATTTTTAATTTTTTTTTTTACCTGTACTCGATACGTGAGGTAACTTTCTGATATTATATAAATGAAAATCTATGGTGGGAGAGCTTGTCATTTTTCTTCACTTAACCAAGGACGATTTTCATACTTAAAAAAAAAAAAAAGTAAAGCGATCTACATATGGCATGCGTCGGCGTCATCCCTATTATGGCCTCACAGCTAATTACATAATATTAAAACCTTGGTTTTTTCTCCTAAACATTTCAGAAAAAGAACCCTTCAATATCCGTTTTGTACAAAAAATAACTTGAATTTACGATCTTTACCCGTTCGCATATTTTGCTAACGAGACTTTCACGTGTCACGATTTGCGAATTTTCTCGCTTTTAATGAGAAAATTGAAGGTTAATTGTATTTTAAGACTTTTGTTTTCTAAAAAAACATGTTTTTTTTTCGCGATTACTTCTCAGTTTTAACGTGTTCTAAATACACGATTTCCAGAAGTTGCTCAATGTTTAAGTCCTTAACACCATTAAGTATAAAAGGAGCGATCGTGAAAGTCTAGGATTTTTTTCCGTCGAAAATGGTAGTGTCCAAGCTAATTTTATGACAACAATGTGCATAGTAATATTTTTTAAAATAAACTCAAGGACGCTATTATCATTTTATTTCCGATGGAATAATTTAATTTTTTTTTTCAGGTCCAGGAGGTGGGCTTTGAGCCCGGATGTCCTCACAGACTTCCAGGTAAATTTTTGTTAAACATTTTGGCCCTTAAAAATGATGCCTATATAAAATCATTTGACGAAAGGGTATCCAATTTAGTTATTATTATTTGGAAAGTTCGTTCTGCAGAGCCTACTCAATATTAGAAGATATTTTATTTTATTTGAGGGTTTTTAGTTCTTTGATAGGTGAAAGACTTTCAGCGCTCCTTTGTGGGGATGTTGAGAAGAAAGTAGGTTCTCAGGTTCGTCAAGAGATAGCGCTGAACCTTTCGTATATATTATTAATTAAAGTTTAAATGAAACATAAGGAGGAACTATATTTAATGTTTTGGATCTCAAGATGGAAATTAGAACACAAAAATATGAATGTTCTTTTTTCGTCCTCTAAACGTCGAATCATGATTCACGCTGGTTCGATCTCAGATTTACGTCCATTACTAAACATAGAATCCCACAATTTTCAAACGACCGTGTGAAAGACTTGAAAAAAATTACCGTTCAGCTGTCACGATTTGACAACATTCAATAAGATCGATTTTTTTGGTCCAGAAAGCTCGAGTTAAAAATAAGCCTCGGTATTTTCATAATCTTCTTAAGAATTTTTACGGTCTTTAAAATTGCCCTCGTTATTTTAATAGAATTAAAAATAAACTCGTAAATATGGCCAAATTATGGTTGCTACGCAGATGCAGGGAAATTCAATTAGTTTCGTGAAAGCTCTACGATTTTACGAACTGATTTGTGGCCGACGGAGATTATAATATCGATTCGACTTTTCTGGGTCCACGATATGAGAAACTGAGAAACGCCGGGTGCTCTTGAACGAAATTCACCCACTTCATTTCATTTCATGCCTCGTTTCCGTATTAAAATTTCTCTTGTTTAGAGAAAATTTTGTCGTTTCTTATTAGACACGTG
>JACGAQ010001513.1:0-58076 GCA_014119065.1 Orius insidiosus
AAAAAAAAACCGTGATCTATATTGGGTGCGATCAAAATTTTGGGTCATAAAGTTTGTGTTTTTAAGGTGCAGAACAAATTTTTTGAAGGGTACAAAAGGGAGTCTGGGCCATTTAGCCCCGGTATTCCCTTGTAATGAGAGACTCTTTGTGGGCAGGCACTCTTAATTAGGTCCAACATGAATACTTTTCAGGTTTTTTTTTTATTTCTCCACCTTCCCCTGGCGATACCTACAGAGAGATGGTAATTAGGCCAAAGGATTCTCTCTCCCGTAGCTTACTTTGTCCCTCAATTACACTTGTATAGGTTGCTCCGGCTCATTTGCAAAGCCGTTATTATACCGGAAAATCCTCTCCGCCCCTTTTTTCTTTCTTATGACAATGCGTCTCGAATAAAATAAGCTTTGAGCTTAATTATATGCTTTATTTTCACAGATTTCATTTTGTCTTAAACCTGTAAACAAAAGGTGAATAGAGTATCTTTTGTTATAAATTCAAAAATTAGTGAAGAAAAATTCATTATATTGTTTCCTTTTAAGTATTAGCTGTGAAAGCATCATAAAAATAACAGATAGTGCGCAAAAGGAGAGTTAAACTCGTAAAAAAGTACTAATTTGAAGAGCTTCTAACGAAGACTTCCTTAAAGGAAGGAACAATATAGGAGGGGGATGTATAACGAAGGGGAAGTTTAAGGAGGGGGAAGTATAAATGAGGAGAAGTTTAAGGAGGGAAGTATAAATGAGGAGAAGTTTAATGAGAGGGAAGTATAAAGGAGGGGTTATTTTATTTTATTTTTCAAAACTTTATCTAAGTATCTAGGTAAAATAATGGGATTTCTGCCCAAGGGATGTCCCTCTCGCAAAGGGATGGGAGTATCAAATTTATCCCTTCTAAAAAAAAATTTTTTTTTTACACCAAAAATTCGTTAAAAAATATAAGGAGTATTTTTAAAATTGAGGCGCTCCGGGTACGAAGGGCGAACTCGACATCGGACAAATTTTTTTAACTTCCTTAAAGAAGTTATTGTGATACCCTCGACGTCGAGTTTTGGGGAAGGTCTCCAGTTTTTTTTCATTTTCAGATTCTAGAGCTCTTGGTGAATACACCCATATAATTTTTATGTTGAGTTCGCCATTTTTTCCCCTTTAAATACGTAAAACCGAAACTTTAAAATGCGAATATCTCGAAACTACGTTTTGTCGAGTTCGTCCTTCGTACCCGGAGCGCCTCAATAATTGAGCTCTCGAAAAAAATGGTACGACCGGCGGAACCACTGACAATTGAGATCGGTATCGATCCATAATCGATTTACCCCACGGGGTCAGGAAGACCCTTTGCCAATAACCCGACCTGGAGGTTAAAGCAATAACTTCTTTTTAAAGGATGTGAAGAAAGGAATTGGTTGTTTAAAAGCTTAGAAATGGGATTATGTCGTAGAAAATTTAGTTGAAATATGCTACTTAAAAGACTAAAAATGTTTAAACGATCGAAATAATTCCTTGAGCCTTGAAAAAACATTTCTACTATTTGTGCACGGATTTATTTTTATTTTCGTGTTAACTTTATACACTCGGGCACGCAACCTTAAGAATTAGGTTGCATACGTAACAGAAGTGAGAGAGAAGGGAAAAAAAAAATAGGGAAAAGGGTTAAAACAAATGTCTGCACGTATACGCGGTACGATGCAGTCGACATTATTTTGAATTGCGGCCGAGCGAGATATTTCCCCGGGCAGCGGTGATGTATGGCGAGCGAGATGGCTAGACGCATACTGGAATTACGATAAATCAGACGGAAGAACATTTTTATTTAAGTGGTTTTAAGTTGTAAAAGTGAGAAGAGGTCTCGGGGAAAAAAATTAAAGCTGAGAAAAAGGGTGTCCGGCCCCAGCAATCAATCTTTCACTGACTCTCAATGACTGATGGGCTCAATCCACTTAGGATCGATTCAACCGCATCTCTTTTTATATGAAATATTTGTTGTCTCTATCTTATCGTAAATCTTTTCTCATTGTTTGTTTTATTTTTTCCGATTGATCCTAAAAATGACCTTTTAAGTTTTGACTTGGGGAAAAATATTTTGTGTTTTTTTAAAAAGCGTTCTTGGGGAACTAATTCGCGGAGAAATGCCTTCTGTCTCGGCTCATTTTGTTCGGAGACAAAAGATCAATTGTAAGCTCAGCGGAATGGAGGAGGGGAGTCTGAATTTCGAGACAGAATAGCCCAAATCACTACTTAGCAATTGTCGAGGAACAACTTAGGGTTCTCCCAATTACTCATTCCGCCTGACTCGTAAAAAGAGATTAAACGCTTTTCTTGCGTTTTCAAAAGGCCGACAACCCACAGAAAATAAACGCGTCGGATTGAAAATTTTATCTTCCTCCAACCCTTAAGTATTCGCAACATAAAGAACCCTTGTGAATCCGGTAAAAAATGGTTTTTGAAAGACCCTAAAAACGCCTGAAAATTTGGCCTCATGGGGAAATGCTTTTTATTTATTCTTTTATGGTGATGGCTGTGAATAATTAGATTTTTTGATACAACCCTCCGGATAAAAAAGAGACATGATTTAGTTTGTTGTCAATCGATGAAAATCCTGCAAAAAGAAATTCTCCGGCAAATCGTTCTGAGAAAACACGGAAACCATTTCAAAGTTAATTCACTCTGTAGTATGAACAGATTTTAGATTTACTATGTTTTAAAGCTTTTACAACATTTTAAAAGAGGTCCCTCAGGATTGTAAATGTGAGGATTTTCCACAGAATTCGTTCGAACGAGTGGTTTCCCGAATCCCTTTTTCGGTTGAGAGGTTTTTAGTCAGAATGTCAATTACGAGAAGACAGGCGATGCTTTCATATCTACGGATTTTGTTTTAAAACCATCTTCACACGATAAACAAAAACCCTTTCATCCGGAGAAAAAGCTTTTTTGAAAATATTGATTTTTTTGTAATCATGGATTAATTATGTTAATATTAATCGTGGTAATAAGGAGGGGTTAAGGTAGTGCGAGGAAGTGGGTCACGGTTGGTCCACGTGGTAGGTCGAAAAGGGAGGGTGAAGGGGTTTATATGACGTCAGCGGTGACGTCACTCCCTCTCCGGTATCGACCGCTTCAAAACCAGACCCGGCGAACCTTCAAACTCTTCATATTTGACACGGGGTCCTTTGAATTTTTTTTCCAATTTTTGTGTCTTCAAGTCCCCAAGGATCTTTTGAAATCCGTGAATAAGAAAGAAAGGGAGTAAAAAAAAGGGGAATTTCCGGAGGGAACCTCAACCCTTGAGTTTTCTAACAAATGATGCAGTCTCAAGTTTTTTTTTTACCTCGGAAAAGATAACAAGGGAAATTTTTTTCCATATTTGAATATTTTTTAAAACTTTCCGAACTGAAAAACATTTGACTCCGTTTTAGAATTTGAAGAGTGACGAGTGTGACGGCTCTACTCTCAAACCAACATAATTCCACACCGTTTCTAGAGGGGTTTAAAGTGCTCTTGAATTATGACCAGTTGCAAACTAAATTATACTCAAACAGAATAGCATAGAACCTTCGGTAAAACGAGAAATGTTGAGTGATTGGGGTGCTCTTCATCGTTTAAACAACTTTTATTTAGGCTTTATTGTTTAAAATACAATTTTGTAGGGCTACATTTTTTTAATTCTAAAAAGTTGATGTGGGAATTTTAATATTTTTATGTTGAGCGTGTAGGTAGTATTTTTCCCTCATATGTATCCGCACGCAAAAGCACATATTTGTTTTCCTTTAATCTCCTCCTAATGTTGATTTATATGCCCTGGAAGAAACCACAGGGGTGTGTTTTGAGGTTGAAAATTTTTGACTTTTCTCCCTGGGCCGCTTAATTAAAAGCCGGCGGCCTCTCTTATCAGTTGACGTGAAATTAAAGAGAATTTCCGTAAGTCAACCCGAAAAGGGTTCTGTTTTGAATATTAAGAAGGAGGAAGGGGTGGTTTAAGAGTGGCAAATAGAGGGTAAATTTACTTAAGGGTGGTTCTAGTTTCTCTTTACATATGGAGATATCTCAATTAGCTTCCTTCTGCATAATGGGAGGACGTTAAATTAAACATTTTGACAAACAACGACCGAAACTTGAGATATCTACATTACCCGAATAAACATACTTTCTGGACGTTAAATTTATAAATCAATTTTAATTCCCTTTTTTGAAGTACCGACTTTCAGTGTGTGCTGAGCTTTTTGTTTGAATTTTAATTTTTAATGCTTCGATTTTAATTTTTCTCTCGTGATTTTTCAATCAAAAGTTTCTTCAAAGTTTTCTCCTTATAATTTCAACATCGGTAGAAGTTTTTTAAGTCGATTAAAGTCTTGAGGTTAATAAAAATTATATTTGATTTTAATGAGACGGCTTCCGGAAGATTTAATTCGTTAATTCTTGAACTCGAGCCCGTTTTGTGTTTGTTTGGTTTGATGTAGATGCGAGTTGATGGCGGGTTAGTGGAGCATGAAATGATAGGGTTTATCTGGGCAGGTTACCAATAGGGCAGACGCGGGGACTTCGTATCACTCCCGCCGATATAACCTTTCGCTAATAGGATTTAACCCGCTCGTCGCTTACAGTTACGTAATTCAAACAGTTAAAATTAATTAATAATAAATACGTAATTTCAAACAGACGTATCTCCGCCTTTTTTTGAAATTCAAAAATCGCCCTCGTTGCATTCTTGTTCACCGGCTAAAGAATTTCGTATGAAATTTTGTGAAAATCGGTTGAAAACTGTGGCCGTAAAGTGTTCCGGAAAAAAATGCTACGGACGGCCGGCCGGCCGGAACCACAGACAAAGTTGAGATATAGATCCATATTCGAATTGATCCTACAGGTCTTGATGACCCTTCCCCAAAAACCCGACTAGGAGGGTATCACAATAACTTCTCTAAGGAATCCTAAAGTGCAGCAATCCTAAGATATTGACTCCGTTAAGTCAGAAAATACGATTTTTCAGGAGACGTTAAAAACCAAAAAATAGCGGGAACTTCCTCATTTCTTTGTCTATGGTTTCCTAATCGAAAGAATCGATACAGATAATTGAGGCGCTCCGGGTACGAAGGGCGAACTCCACAAAACGTAGTTTCGAGATATTCGCATTTTAAAGTTTTCTGTTAAGGGCGAACTCGACAGAAAAGTCACTCTCTGGAATTTTCGTGGCGAGATTTTAGATTTTATAGAATCATAGAGGAAAGGGTTTTTTAAAAATTTTCGAATATTTTTTACAAAATGTATATATGTATAAATTCACAAAATGCATAATATATTTTTATTTCGTGGCGGTGAGCTGTTCCAAGAGGAGTGGGGCTCCCGGAAAAGGAGTGGGGGTAGTGGACTAGGATACGAGTTCGCCCTTCGTACCCGCTCGGATATCGCAGTTAGAGCTTTGCCGCATATCGGTTTTACGTATTTTAAAGGGGAAAAAAGGGCAAACTCAATATAAAAATTACAGGGGTGTATTCTTCAAAAGGTCTAGAATCTGAAAATGAAAAAAAAAAATTTGTCCGATGTCGAGTTCGCCCTTCGTACCCGGAGCACCTCAATTGTTTGTTCAATAATTTGTCCGTTTCAAATATCATAGTGACCTTGGAAAATTAAAAAACAGACCCTTCAACCCTGTTATCAATGTGCTTATCAGCTGATATGGCATTATAAAATCTTCTTAATTTTAGGTAGATTTCTTTCAGACTCTACCAATTTTTCAATTATTTCTAGATATCTGACTATGGTCATTGCTAGTGGAAACGCCAGGTGACAGCAAGCTAAAGCTGCTTGAAAAGTGGAAGCATAATCTATGATATCATCACTTGTTTGAAAATGAAATCACAGCAAACAAACGCGACATGGGTAGTTAAAGCATAGCCTAAGTGTCATTGCTTGTGGGAACGTCAGGTCCACAGCAGCTGATAAATTATATAATCATTTATAACCGGAACAGATGATAATTCAATAAAATGAAATATTCGATATTTTTTTAAAATAGGTCACTTCCCTCATAAATTCTTTAAAAGGAACTTATGCTTCTGAAACTTTAATAATAGGTCTTATGGAACTATAGGGTTACTGGGGAATTCACCTTTCGTAAGACGAAAAAAATTTTTTTGTCGAAATTTTAAAAAGTTTTGTACATCCTGAGTTTCAAATAAACGATTTGGAGTATGTCAAAAGCAGATATATATAGAACGGAGCCAAAAACCAAAACGCTTTATCATTGTCGTAGGATCACTTATTTCCACAGAAATCTATAATACCGCTTTTACCTCTTTGTGTAGGTCCTTTTGAAAAGATTGAGAGGGCGAAAGAGAGAAAAAAAAAGGAGTTTCATCCTCGCTTTTACACAAGACGTAACAATCTTTAGGATTTTTAAAACTTACAACAGTAATTAAGATGTAAAAGTTCATTAACTATTTTAATGCTTTGAGTGTGTGAGAGGAGTGCGTTAGGCTTTTTAGTACCTCTAGACTCCCTCAGGGCTTCACTATTAATAAAACCTGAGTTTAATGAACAAAGTTATGACCCAGGCCTACACCTTTAAAGGGTTTCATATGAATTTCCAAGGTGGCTCTTAGACAAGTTAAAAATTTGTAATGAAACCCCCAGAACGGGTTATTAAATTTTAAAAAGACTATTTTTCAAACCTTTTTTCTAATAGGGAGACTTTTTGGAACCTTTACAGAAAAGGGAGAAGATGCGGGGGATTTACCAGACAGATTTACATAATCCTAATACTAGGAACAGCTTTCTATGTTTTGACTTTCCCATTTTATACGACTTATCTTAAATCTTTTGTTTTAAATAATGAGATTGAAATCTAAAATTTTTACCAAAAAATTCAATGAACCGCAATAATTTATTATTCGCTTAAATCAATATTTTATTTTCTAATAACTGTAATTTCCTTATTAATGTTTAAGTGATTTGTTTATCGATTTCAGATTGGGAAAATATACAACTCGGAGAACTGGCTCTATGAATTTGTAAGTATTTTTTCGCAGAATTTCTTATTTTAGAAAACAAACAGAAAAAAAAATTGTTGGGGGAAAAATCGGGTTAGTTCGTAATTAACTGTTTAGTCAAGAAGAGCTGACAGAAGTTGATGTAAAAGGTAACTAAAAATGAATTAGCGAAATTCAGGGTTAACGGGGATAACTAACTTAAGATCGACCTAACATCGGTTTAATCAACCCAAAATTAATCTAAAACAGGGTAACCCTTTACTGAGCTATTGATGAGGTTATTAAAAACGCTTTATGAGTCATAACATCAGCCGTCTAGAATTCCACAATATTCACCCTCGAATTCTACATGCAATTGTTGTATTTCGTATGCCAGACATGGTCGAGTTTGAATAGTTTAAAAGTGTTGGCTTATCTACGGTTAGAGCTATCCGAACATGTTAACAGATAGAGGATAGAGGGGTTGGGGAGGTTGTAACGGCTTTTCCACACTATACTCATCCTACCTTATACAATACTAGTCAGTATCGACCCTTTTAACCGGCTACTTTGCATGAAAACCCTCCGAACCACAACCATGCAGACTATTAATGAGTTTAACTTCGGAATTATAACTTTTCCAAATATTGAAATTGAATTGAAATTGCCATTCAGAAATGTACCGTTTTTCCATAAACGATTTTAACTTGAAATTATTTTAACTTTCTCAAAGAAGTTTTTGTGATACCCTCCACGTCGGGTTTTTGGGGAAAGGGTCTTCCGGGCCCCTAGGGTCAATTCGAATATGGATATATACCGATCTCAACATTGTGTGTGCTTCCAGCCGGCCGGCCGTCCATATCATTTTTTTCTGGAACGAAGTTTTTCACCAAATTTTCTTTAGTCAGTGAAAAAGAAACTAACGAGGGCGATTTTTGAATTTCGAAAAAATGGCGGAGATATGTCCGTTTGAAATTTTAAAAAATTCGCTGCGGCCGAACTGTTGGTCCGATTTTCACCAAATTTTCACCAATTACTCCTTATATTTTATAAAAATTTTTGGTGTAAAAAAATTATCATTTTTGAAGTATTTATTAATTAATATTGAGTAGGGAGTAATTTCATACTTTCACGCCTTAGGAGAGGGACCTCTCTTGGGCAAAATCCCATTATTTCTACTTGATGCTTAAAAAAATATTGGAAAAAAAAGCGCTAATTTCAAAAAGAAAACAAATTTTTCGAAATGAAAAAAAAAAAAACGTCCCCTTCCGTTATATTTCCCCTTCATTATACTTTCCCCTTTGTTATACTTTCTACCCCCTATACTTCCCCTCCCATTTACTCCCCCTCCTTTATACTTCCCCCAACGTTATAACTTCCCCTCCCTTATACTTCCCCCTACGTTATACTTCACCTCCCTTATATGTTATACTTCCCCCTACGTTGTACTTCCCCTCCCTTATACTTCCCCCTACGTTATACTTCCCCTCCCTTATACTTCCCCTTACGTTTTCTTCCCCTCCCTTTACTTCCCCCTACGTTATACTTCCCCTCCGTTATACTTCCCCCTACGTTATACTTCCCCTCCGTTATACTTCCCCCTACGTTACACTTCCCCTCCCTTATACTTCCCCCCTTATACCCCCCTATACTTCCCCTCACTTATACTGCCCCCTCCGTTATGATTCCCCCTTCTATATTGTTACTTCTCTTGAAGGAAGTTTTCGTTGGAAGCCCTTCAAACTAGTTTTTTCCACACGGAAAATTTTCTAAGGAGCCGAATTTATTGACGGAGGTTCATTGAACAAAATAGTTAAGGAATTATTGAAAAGACAAAAGAATTTGGATTAAAAGAGGCGCCGATCAGTTGGCAATCAGGGCTAAAAGGCTTTTCAACCCTTCGGGGTCAATAATTGGGTTTGTTAGCGATGGGCGAGATAAAAGAGGTTGATGGCGGGTGTGGAATAAGTAATTAGCATTGTGGCGATGAAGTCATTCCGGATAGTTAACCATCCCCCTAAGACCCTCTGACGTAACATTTTTTTTAGCTTAAAAAGCGAAACTTGCGCAAAAGGTCAGACCATCAACCCTTTCTAAAACATTATTCCGCTTAATTGTTTTTTCACCACGAAAAATTAACTTTTAACTCACTCCCCCCGACCATTTCCGGACTTTGAAAAAAGTGCTATATTTTTAAAAAGTCCATTTGTTTAAATCCTCTCCTTAAATCAATAGTTTAATTGGGCTCCTATTTAATTTTTTTTCTCTCTTCTTTAAATATTAAAATAGATTAAAAATATCGATTTCACGTGTCCTCTATATAAACGCCCTTAGTTTCCTCTGCCGGGTAATTTTCTACTACAAAGCAGTTTCTATGTAATGCGATTAACCCAGTGGACGGTATCCCACGTCATGGTGTGTTAGCCCGCAATTATTTACTCAGAGGCCCACAGACAACCTAACACAATTTTACTTTTTTTATTTTTTATTCCATCTTCTTTTTCTTTAAACTCAATTAAAGTTTAATAAATTTTTTTTAACTGTATTGATTGAAAACTGAAAGTAAAAAAAAAAAAACTTTCATAAATAAATAACGTCAAAAGTTTGTAAACATTGTTTAATTTTCTAAATTTAATTTCGGTGTTTTACGAAGGGATTCGGAACTTTATTGAATTAATTATTGTTTCATAGAAGTTTGATCTTTCGACCAAAATGTTTAGAATTTTCGTCGCCCCCTTTTCGAAACACCTCGGTGAAAAACTCGATTTTATGTACGGAAATAAACTCATTGAACGAGGAGTTTGATAATGGGCTTAGGATGGTTTGAAGTGTGGAAAAAGGCGGGGGGTCGGAGTGGGAGAGACCCCTCGTCGTGCCTACCCTTCTTTACACTACAATTCTCCCTCACGTTACAATACTTGGCGTTGCTTAACGATCACAATAGAAATCGAATGAGCCGAAACAAGTCCATTCATTTCACCCCAATCTAGTCTCGACAAAAATCTATATCGACTTTTATGGCGCAGTTTTGAAGAACAGGACTAATGCTTTAGATTTTTCTGAGTATTCAAAATAAATCATTTTTCATGAACATTTTGGTCTAGATTTCATCAAAATCTTGTTGAAAGACGTTACTTATGTGTTAGGGCCTCCCGCCCCCCCACTTTTTCTGCGAGAAATCTCCATTTTACCAAATTTTTTGGCCCAGAAATTTACCTCTTGCTTATTTACTTCCTAAATTCTTGAAAAATGCGGAGGGGGAGTAGATAAAAGACAATTTTTTTAGGTTCAAAAACACAAAAATAATTCTTTTTACTTGATTTTTTTTTGTCAATTTTTTGGCCCAGAAATCTACCTTTTGCTTATTTACTTCCTTAATTCTTAAAAATGAGAAGGTGGAGAAGAAAAAAGCCAATTTTTCGAAGTTCAAAAAACAAAAATCCCTCTTTTTACCTGATTTTTTTTGGTCAATTTTTTGGCCCTGAAATCTACCATTTCCTTCCTAAATTCTCTAAAAATGGTGAAAGGAAGTAGAAAAAAGCGAACTTTTTAAAGTTCAAAAACACAAAAACTTCTTCTTTTACCTGATTTTTTTGGTCTATTTTTTGGGCCAGAAATCTACCTTTTGCTTATTTAGCTACTTCTTAAATTCTTTAAAAAGGTGGAGGTGGAGTAGAAAAAAGCCAGTTTTTCGATGCTCAAAAACAAAAATCCCTCTTTTACCTGATTTTTTAAAATCAATTTTTTGGCCCAGAAATTTACCTTTTCCTTATTTCCTTCTTAAATTCTCTAAAAATGGGGAAAGGGAGTAGAAAAAAGCCAATATTTTTTAAGTTCAAAAACACAAAAACTTCTCCTTTTACCTTATTTTTTGGCCCAGAAATCTACCCTTTGCTTATTTACCTACTTCCTAAATTCTTTAAAAATGTATAGGTGGAGTAGAAAAAATCCAATTTTTCGAAGTTCAAAAAACAAAAATCCCTCTTTTTACCTGATTTTTAAATTCAATTGTTTGGCCCAAAATCTTCCTTTTCCTTATTTCCTTCCTAAATTCTCTAAAAATGGTGAAAGGAAGTAGAAAAAAGCCAATTTTTTAAAGTTCAAATACACAAAAACTTCTCCTTTTACCTGATTTTTTTTGGTCAATTTTTTGGCCCAGAAATCTACCATTTGCTTATTTACCTACTTCCTAAATTCTTTAAAAATGTAGAGGTGGAGTAGAAAAAATCCAATTTTTCGAATGTTATAAAAATTCTTTTTCTTTCCAACCGTTCAGAATTATTTTTATAACACCAAAAAAACATCAAGTTGATACCAACCAAAAAAAAAAATACCAATAACAATTTTTCGAAGTTCAAAAAACAAAATTCCCTCTTTTTACCTGATTTTTTGTCAATATTTTTGGCCCAGAAATCTACCTTTTCCTTATTACCTTCCTAAATTCTCTAAAAATGTGGAGGAGGAGTAGAAAAAAGCCAAGTTTTTGAAGTTCAAAAACAGAAAAATTTCTCTTTTTACCTGTTTTTTAAACAATTTTTTGGCCCAGAAATCTATCTTTTGGGGCCGCAGCTCAGGGGCCCCGAAAGAGAGGATAGAAAATAAAACGGTTTTGCAGTTTACATTTTGGCTTAATCATGTGGGGAAGAAAATAAGTATGGAACATAATACAAAACGAATTCCTGTAAGATGATTTTGTAAAAATACAATGAAAATTGTAGTCGTGAGGTATTCCTGAAAACCGACGGACCTTATGATCAGATCGATAAAGACCAAGGGTCATTTTGATCCTAAAGGGTCCCATGGACCCAGAAAACCGTCTGTCGAGGGTATAACATTTAACTTGAAAATAATTTTACTTAAAATAACTTCCTGTTTAGAAAGTTATAAAAAGTGGTTAAAACTGCAGGTCTGAATTTTCTGGATTTCGTATATCAATGAAAAATTTTCTTTCCAAGAACATCTCTCATCAAAAAAAACAAGGGGAAACGTCAAGTTGTCAGGACCACTTTTTGCCCTTTGGAGCATACAATTTTTAAATTAACTTCACCCTGAGTAAAAAAAAACCAACATTAGAGAGAAAAAAAGATCGCAGATAAGTTTATTGGTTGTTTGTAGGTTTCCATTGTGGGGGAGAGGGCGCTCGGTTGTAGTTGTGTCGGTCGGGAATTTGTTGAGGAAAGATATTGAGATATCAGAGGCGGTGAGGAAGCGAAGGAGGAAATGTGCTCTGTAAGTCGGGGTAGTGGTCTGGAAGCACACAACACTTATCTTACCTTCTTCATTCATTACACCTCCCGAAATTTTCCTTTCAGAAAAATAAAAAGAAGCCCTTTTTTAACATTTCAAATTTTTTTAATCGTTTTAATAATTAAAATATCAAAGGGAAAAATGCCTCTGGCTTCTTCTTGTGTGTGTTAATTAAAAAACCTCGTTTTTAAACACAAATTAAATATTTTCAGGGGCAAGTTATACAGTTTTGCACGGCCTAAAAGTCTTGCATATTTCTAAATTGTAAATTTTTACTTTTCGTATTTATAAATTTTCAGTTTCCCTCAACTCTTACCAGGCCAGAACCCTTGAAACATTAAAAAATTTAGACCTCTTATTTATGATACGGGGAAAAGCATAAATTTTATTAGGAACATCCAATTTTTCTTTCGCCTCTTCATATTTTTATCCTTAAATTATCTCTTTTCAAGAAGTTTTTATACGCCTATGAAACTTTTATGATAAAAATCGTTTTCATATAAGGATATTTACGAACGTGGAAAACATAAAAGGAAATTATCCAGTATTAAAAATAAAATGTAATAAACCCACATTTAAAAAACACAAGTTTTTTTCCTCTTTTCTCAAACAAAGAGGAAAGAAGGTAAATAAAATTTCCCCAAGCCCAATTTCTCCCTTTTAGTTTAGAGTGAGAAGGGGGAATCTAAAATTCGACGCACGCATTTACCTCAATAATCCAACTTCTTCCAACTCGGATTCCTTCAAACTCCTTTTTTTTCCGAAGATTCTTGAGAAGCTTTAGACGATTTAAGGCTATTTTTCTAACGTTGATAAACTTTCGCTGTTTCGTTACTTTTAGACCTTTTTTTAAAAAAATATCGGGATAACTAATTCAGTAGTAGAGTGGCACTGGTTGCTTCTTGTAATTTACCCCCTCTTGTAATCTTAGCTGTACATCATCCCCTTCACCGTTCCCCGCCCCACGGTCCTCGTATTTCCTCCTTAAAGGAGCCTTCTTCGCCTCTAAGTCATTACCTCAAATACTATTGAAAGCGAGGAGAGGTTTTTCTTTAAGCTAGAGAATTATTAGCCTTTATTAGATTTACATAGAAATCCTTTTGATGATAAAAAAAGAAAGAGAAAGGGATAATTTTAAATTGAAGTTTGAAGAAGGAGACTTTTTTTTGTTATTAAAATTCGCAACAATTTCGTTTTTTAACCATATCTTACGTAAAATCTAAAAAAAAATTCAATATTACTGTAATAAACGATCCTTTTTTCCCCAGCAATGCTTTCTTTTCATCTTTTCATGGGATTTTTACTTTCCTTTTGCAGTTATACAGGCTGTCCCAACTAGAGTGAACCAGCGATTTTACGGCAAAGGATTTAGTCTTACAAAAAAAAGTAAAATGTAAACCCCCATTATTTTTGGGTGGGGAATCGAGTCAATTTGGTAGATTTTGGTTTTGGTGTACAGGGTGTTCCAGAGCGACACCAACTACGTCATTTTATTTGAGAACCCTATGTTTTTATGCTTTTAACCGATTCTTCGCTCAATTTTAAGCCGCTTTTACTTAGGTCATTTTTTCGATTGGTACTTTTTTGTTGTATGAAGTTTGTCCCAACTAGATGGACCGGTACCCCGGATAACTTCTATAATTTTTGCCCTACAATAAAAAGTTAAATGTAAACCCCCCTTGTTTTTTGACTAAGAATTGATTGAAATTAACGAATTTTGATTGTGGTGTACAGGGTGTCCCGCAGCGACACTAACTTCGTTATTTTAAATGAGATCCCCCGTTTTTTATTTCAGATTCGTAATCTATGCAAAATTTCAAGTTGATTTTACTATTCATATCTCCTCATTGGACAACTTTAAATGCCAAATTTAGCGTTTTTTTGTGTCTAAAATCCATTTTTTGACATTTTTAAGTTCAAAGAGATCATATGAATAGTCAAATCAACTGGAAATTTTGCGTGGATTACGAATCTGAAATTTAAAAAAAATGGGGGTTCTCATTTTTATTTTAGTTTATTTTTAATTTTAATTCAAACACAGAATCCGCCTTTATAGTATAGGAAAAAATTTTAACAGCAAAAACGTAAATGAAAAGAATTAAATTTCTTTAAAACATTTCAAAATTCGCAAAATATATTTTCGCGGATAAAAAAAATTTATGTAACACATACCTAATTAAAAAATAAATTAATAAAATTTTAAAAAAATCTTTTGAGGCTCCCATTGGGAAAGACATTTATTTTGTTGTAGCATGACGGTTGGCGGGTTGTAGATTTGAATTTCGGCGGGTACCGTGAGCGAGCCGGGGACTGTGCAGCAGGGGGAGACTGTGTGTGATCAATATATAAACAGTGTTTGGGAGTTTGCGCAGGTTTACGCCCAAGGGTTGTGGGCCCGGACCAACCCTTAGTGCCTCTCCTCCTAGTGTTGTGCCTGGGTCTACCTCCTATTTTCTATCTCTCTCTCTCTTATCTATCCCGTCTCTCTCTATCTCTCTTTACATCTGCCTACCTGCACGCCGCGCGACAGTTTGCGTCCCGCCAAATCACCGTTCGGTAAGCCAATTTTTAATATAATCCCCATCGAGAAAATTTTGTCCATCCTATTAAAAATACAAAGGTTACAAAGCCCGCCCATCGTGTATTGGGCTAGGTCTTTTATTTTTTTTATTATTAATTTTTAATCTTCTATATTTTAAGCCTCTCATAAAAAATTACCTGCCCTTAAAATAAGCTTGAAAACCTGATCTTCTATCAAATTTTAATAAAAATTCTACGGTTACAATTAGGGCGAGGGACTTTTGACCTTTTTTAATTATCGACTTTTTAATTTAAATTTTAAACAATAAAATTATAATGTGTCTGTGTCTTAACCCCGTCCTATCGACCCTTCAGTAGGTACTGAAAATAAGGGCCCACCTACCCGAATTTCATTTTCTAATACAGGTTAAATTATCAAAATCAGCCCTTTAAGAACTACATCAAATTTTTCTTTTTAAATTCTTGTGAACTACTCGACCGATATTAAGCCGCAAAGTCGACTCCACATGGTAATCACCTTTGAACTTCACCAATTTTCACTCTTATTAACATTTTAACGAGTTTTGTAATCTTTAAACGTTCTTATCCTTGTAAAAGTTTCTGGTCATCAGTCATCTCATTACGTTCTTCTTTTTCTTCACTATTCTAGCCAAAATTTTGTTCTTAAATATTTTACCGGCTTTCCTAATCTTTTAATGTCAAACGTGCGGTCTTCTGTTAGGCAAACTTTCTGTTGCACCGTCCAAAAATTCCTCTAGGTACTTTCGGTCGTTTTTCTCCGAATATTGAAAAATAGATGACGATTTGAGTTAGCTATTGAAATTGTTGCGTATAGTTTTCTCATAGATTCTAAAAAAAAAGTTCTTTTTGAAAGTTTTTTTCTGTTGGGGATGTGCTCTAAAATGTTCTTAACAGTTAGGTTACTTATCTCGTTGTAATTAGAGACTTTCTGATTGTGAGGTCAATCGCTAATTTCTTTTCCCGTAAGTGTATCCGAGTTTATTATTGCGTCTTTTGTTGGTTCAAATAATAAACCAATAAGGATGGGGTCGGGCGCATGTTTCCCACAAACTTTGACCGCTGTCCAAACTTAGACAATGGCGACGGGTGGTGGCGGGAGGAGGCCTATCTTTTGGCAACGGATACCCCTGAACCACCGAGAATGCTTCTCCGGAGCCTGTTCTAATTATCGAAACTATACAGCAATTAAGCCTCCCAAAGTTAACAAGAAAGCCACCGTCTTGTCTTTACCTAAATTTGGTTTAATACTTTTTTTTGCCTGACCGACTCTTTTTATGGATAAATTAAGGACCCAGCTCGAACTGGAGAATTTAAAACTTTTTTTTTCATCCCAGGTTGTCACGTTTTTGCTATAACCCTTTTTATGGCTTCCCCTTACGAGCGAACCCTTAAACTGCATCAATTACCAGAAAATTTTCAAGAACTTTCCTCGATTATGGTCGTTTTCCTTCATCAAAAAAATAAATGTAGGTATGCAGTATGAAATTATTCTCAGAGATAAAGCTAATCATTGATAAAGACCACTGGTCATTTCGACCCTCCTTGTCGAGGTTATGACAATAACATTCTTTTGAAAAAGTTAGCCAGGAATTTAATAAAAGATTGAGTACCTACAATATTTTGCAATTATTTTTAACAGAGCAGTTCTTTAGGTTCTTTCCTTAAGTAAAATTCTTCCATCAACATTCAAAGCAAGAAGTCGCTTTGCGAAAATATTTTACACCCTTCTCTTTTAAATCTTCGCAGATAAAAATAAACGAAGCTACTTTAACTTTACCAGGTATAAAACGTTACCTATGTTTTAGTACTAAAAACGTATTGTATATCCTTGGGAGTTTTCGAAAAAGGGGTCCAGTGGATTACTTTTATATCTGAGCTCAGTTTCGGCATTTTTCCACGTCACGTTTTTGTTATAACACCCTCCCCTTCTTCTCCTTTTTTTTTTTTATTATTCCTCTTACGATCTCGCCAAGTCCTAAAAGGTGACTTCAAACGCTTACAAATTGTGTTTTTTTCTTCGTTCGATTTTTCGATTTCGATTGATTTTAACTCTAAGAAAGATTTTATTATTACTCATTTAAATCGTGAAATTGAAAAGTTATAAAATTATATAAGTTATGGCTTTTTTATATACATATTGTATATGAGGCGCTCCGGGTACGAAGGGCGAACTCAACAAAACGTAGTTTCGAGATATTCGCATTTTAAAGTCAAGTTTTTTATTTTTGCCCTTTTCCATGGCAAGAGGTTACAGACATACATATGAAAGCAAATTACATTTTTCAAAAAATTTTTAACATTTATACGCATTTTAAAGTCTTATGTTACGGGCGAACTTAACAGAAAAGTCATGCCCTGGAATGGGAAAAGGAGTGGGGGTTGTGGACTAGGATGTGGAGTTCGCCCTTCGTACCCGCTCGGATATCGCAGTTAGAGCTTTACCGCATATCGGTTTTTACGTAGGTATTTAAAGGGGAAAAAAGGGCGAACTCAACATCAAAATTATATGGGTGTATTCACCAAGAGGTCTAGAATCTGAAAATGATTTTTAAAAAAAAATTTGTCCCATGTTGAGTTCGCCCTTCGTACCCGGAGCGCCTCATACATATATAAAAAATTAATCAATAATCAACAGGTTTCCTGGAATGCCACAAATTAATTAGTGCGAAAAACATTAATAATGCTTCTCTTTTTTTTTATGGATGTATAGAATGTATAGAATTGTAACAATACTTCCCCCCCCCCCACCAAAAAAAAAAAAAAAATTTAACTTTAGGCAGTTTAGGCGAACTTGGACATTTTGGCTATTTCGAAAAAAGCTCTTGTGATTTCCAAAAAAAAAAGTACTTTCGAAGAAAAAAAATTCTCTTTTCTACTTCGAGAGGGAGGTTCTAAATTTGGTAAAAAATAAATATAGGTAAATTGAGAAAAAATCTGGCTCCCCCACTACAGACAACCTTAAGAATAATTTTTCTTTCCCTAAGCCCCTCAAGCCATTTCCCATGACACTTCGTTGGAGGGTATCACATTAACGTCCTTTTTTAATAAATTAACAAAAAGTTTACCAAAAAACATATAATATTAAAGTAATAATAGGCCAATTAAAAGGGGTTTCCTTTGTTGTGCTCTCATTAGACAAATTGGACAAACATCAATTTATCAAAGTTGACAAATCGCTTTAATATTTGGGCTTGTTTGCTTTAATTGATTTCAACACCTTATTTTAAATGGAGCGTTTCTTCTTCGAAGTTGTTATTTCGTTTAAAAATACTCCTCTCGATAATTAGACCGAAAACGTCATTTGTCCCTTTTCCTTTTCCCTTTGTTTCGATTCCAATATTTTATACTGTGGCTAATTGAAGTGAAATTATCGCTTTTTAATTAAAACGAAAGAGAGACAGCTGGACGGTGTAATGCCAGATGTCGGTCGTATCTCAATACATCTTTTATAGAGATATATTATGAAATATTATCAATAATGTAATGGTACAATATATTTGATTTATAAAAATTATAAATTTTCATTTTAAATAATTACAAAAGTTAATAAATGTCAGTTGTTTCTGACGGACAAATTGACTTCTCTACCTCATCTACCTAACTTACAATAAAAATTTTAAAGTACTAGTTTGGAACTGTACCCGACGGAAACTTCCTTAATGACAGGAAACAATATAGGAGGGGGAAGTATAACGGAGGGGATGTTTATGGGGGGAGTATAACAGAGGGGAAGTATAAGGGGGGGAGTTAACGGAAGGAAAATATATTGAAGGGGAAGTATAACGGTGGGGGAAGTTTTTTTTTTTCAAAAATTTTCTACGTTTTTTCTTTTGAAAAATTAAGTTTTTTTTTTTTTTCCTGTCGAAAAATTTGTTAAGTTTTCTTTTTTAAATTTGCTCTTTTTATTTAATTTTTTGTTTTCTATTTTTTTTTTTTCGAAAAAATTTTTTAAGTATCAAGGCAGAAATAATGGGATTTTTGCCCAAGCGGGTCCCTCTCGTAAGGCGTGGAAGTATAAATTTCTCCCTACTAAAATAATAATTAATATTACACCAAAAATTCTTAAAACAATCTAAGGAGTAATTGGTGAAAATCGGCCGCAGCGAATTTTTAAAAATTTTAAACAGACATATCTTCCCTATTTTTTCGAAATTCAAAAATCGCCCTCGTTACATTCTTGTTCACCGGCTAAAGAAATTTGTGTGAAAATTTGGGGAAAATCGGTTGAAAACTGTGGCCGTAAAGTTTTCCGGAAAAAAATGCTACGGACGGCCGGCCGGAACCACAGACAAAGTTGAGATCGGTAAAGATCAATATTCGATTTGACCCTCCGGGGTCTGGAAGACCCTTCCCCAAAAACCCGAAGTGGAGGGTATCACAATATCTTCTTTAAGGAAGTTAATTACTTATTAATTTTTAAGCCTGTAGCATTTTATTCTTGATTTAGGTCCCCCATCTCTTCATTTTATGGTTTCTCTCTATTTTTTAAAGCTCATCTTGTTGCCCATAACTTCACTAAACTGCTTAAACTTATCAGTAAAATAAATATGGGAAGGAAGGATAAAGAAATGAGATAAAAAGAGAGAGAAAGAAATAAAAAAAAAGATGTATTAGGCTATTAAAATCGATTCAAATGCAGAATACGTTTGTCACGATCCCGGAGGGTGTTCGCTGCGATAAGGAAATCTTCACGACGTAGATTTATCACGTAAAATTCGTTGTATTAAAAAAATTAATATAAAATTTTACAATAAAATGTTAGGGATAATAAAACTCAGATTTTATCGGTTGAAAGCTAAGGTAGGTGTGAGGATTAGAGTGATTGACTATGCGAAAAGAGAGAATTTTTCGGCCCTTTTAACGCTTTTATATGTAATCCGATTTTAATTTTGAAAATACTCGTAATTGATGTATTCATATTTTTTGAAAGCAATATGAAGAAGGTGTGGAAAAACATTCTCGGAAAATGGAAACCTTCCTCTTGTTAATTTCTGAAGCAAGTTTTCTAAGTTTTTCTTTTTTCTGTTAAATTACCATAGGTTTACCTGAGATATTGATGTTAACTATTTGTACTACCTATTCCGAATAATCACTGAATGATAAATGATGACTTTCGTCTGGGGGGAAAAAAAGGAGGACGCTCCTCACAGAAATAGCACTTCCACTTACTTAAAAGTATAGGCGAGTAAACCCTTCATTATTATCCAGGTCTCGTTATAAAACGTTCATAATATGTTCAAAAAAATCGAGATCCCCCAACCCTACAATTAGGGTCAATAAGGCGGGGGACTTATTAGATGATATAACTTTTGAATCTCGCCGTTAAATTAGACCTGTCACGCACATTCAGCTGATAAACTCCACGAAATTGTGATAAAAATTAGGCACCTAAAACAACATTTTAGACCATAAAAAAGGGAAATTCTACGCTACATTGATTAGGGAAAAAACCGGGGACGAAAATGTTGAGTGGAGGCGAAAGGGGACGTTTTTACACCCCATTAAACGCAATTGCACATCGGCCTTGATTTAAAAAAAAATTTGCATTTCAATCCTTCCTTAATAAAACTTGCAGTAGAAAAAAAAATGTTAATGCTCTTTCCTGGGCATTTTGCTGTTTATGCTTAGTTTTTCAAGTGAAAAAATAGAATTGTAAAACCATTTTATACGCTAGGCACGTTCAGTTTATCTTTTTGTTGCCAAAACAGTTTTATAAAAAAAAAGTTATTGAAAAAGTTGTGAAGTGTATTGAAAATTAAATGTCAGAGTTTTTATTTTCTTGGAAAAACGAACACATTTTCCGGAGAAACGGAAAATTTTTCCTCCTGTAAGTTAATCCTAATTTTTGTTTCGTTTGACAGACTTTAAAGAGTGAAAAATTCGTAATTGGCTGAGTTTTGGAGGTGGAAAACGTATCATCTTATAGAAGCCAATTAAATTTAAAAATCGAAAATATCCCTCCTCGTCTCTATGGTTCAAATCTCCGTAAATTGATCTTTAAAAATCCAGTTAAATAATTAAAATATCCCCTAAATCCTCATAAAATCAAAACGAAATTGGCGATTCTGAAAAGTTCTCATTTTATTTTTTACCTCCGCTGTAAATAAATTGAATTGGGATTTCCTGAAATGAAAATCGGAAGGACGGCCATTAGTTGATTGCTAAAAGGGACGAAAAACCATTAAAGAATCCCAGCCGGTTGATATAAGAGTAAAAAATATAATCCAAATAAAAAATTTATAAGATATCAAATACAATTAAGAAATTTTTTTAAATATTCTATAATAGTATTTTCTAAGTGAGATATATAGCTTTGAATATTTTAAAATTACCAGGAAACTTTTTCTCTTTTTTTTTTTTTTTTTTTTTTTTTCTTTTCTTCTTTTAAAGGCAGTAAACGGGCTTTAGAAGTCTTTCTCTCTCGCTTTTTCTCCGCTCCTCCTCAGCCTCTAAATAATTACACTTTTGCGTATTTTGCGGCCCTTTAATCATAAACTTATCCCGCCGGCTTTAAAGTAAACCTCTTTGTCGTCCGCTAAAAAGGGGATCCTTGGTTTCTTATTTCCGTTTTTTTTCTTAGTCTTCAATTTGAGATAGTGGGTTTTTGCTTTATAAGGCGTTCTATTGAAAAGAAGGTAAGAAATTTCTTAACGCGTGAATATTCCGGTTAAATTCTGTGATGATTTTTTCTTCCACATGCTAGAAATCTATTTTCTTATTCTTCTTTCTATTTTTACTTTTTTACTAATCCACTTGGGCGTTTTATTTAATAAATATCTGACGTACAATAGTCCTAACTCTTATTTCAACTTTTGCAACGTTACAAATCCGTATTATTGCCGTAATCCGATTTATTACTCGGAGTGTCATTGGCGTTCGACGTTCCCACCCTTTGAAACAAGAAAATATCGACATTTTCCTTTCTACTGTTTTATTGGGTAAAAGTGGGGTGAAAGCGGCTCATTTTCCTCAAAAACCTTGTTGGAGAAAATAATTTATTTTTGGAAATCTGGATAAAAAGTTGTTGCCATCCGTTTTTCGATAAACTTGTAAACTAGCGTTCCAGGCTGTCCAAACATGAATAAAAAATGGCTAATAAACCTTCTCATAACCTTAACTATAACCTCTAGCCATATTCCCACGTGACTACAACCTTTGAGTATATAAAGTACCTTAAGAGAGCTCACTCTACGTAAAAAATGGGACACTAAAATCTCTTAGTACATGGATCCAGCAAGAGAGAGCGCTAATGTAGACTGCTAGTTTTGGAGCCAAGGAACAGAGCTCGCGCTGACCGTTTACCGGGTGAATTTAAAAACTCCTAACCCAACAACCTCCTACTGTTATCACGTCTTCTCATATTGGCTCCCTGTATCCCCCCCCCCCTAATCAGAAGTGCTTTGAGTTTAGAGTTTTCAGGTTATCGTGGTTTGAAAAAGAGTGAAGTAATAAAAATTTTGTTTAAAATGTCGGGAAATGTTTGTTGCTATCCCAATTGTTTTAATTCCAGCCGAATTAGCGGTGTCAGTATGTTTAGGATCCCGAAGGACCCCATGCGTCAAAGCTTATGGCTGAAACGAATGGCTAAGACTCCCGATTTTAAACCTGAAAACGGACGTGTATGCGCTAAGCATTTTGAAAAAAAAAGATTTCCTTAATGGCAAATTAACCCGAAATGCATGCCCTGTCGCATATATATGCGACAATCACGATATTGCCCGTCTTTCTCCTGCTTCTCGATCGGTTGGCTCGTCTTTTTTTTCACCTTACAGGACGCCTCCTCGGCAATTTCGCCACGAAACATTTCCGTTACGAACGTATTCTCGTTCTGGAAACTTTCCTACACCCGATAAGTGCGTCAATGAGGTACGTTATTTGACTCCTTCACCATTGAACCTTAGCGGTTCATCATGTGCAATTGATAAATTTCCGGTGTTTACTCCTCAGCGTTCATTGCCAAGATCGGTTGGCTCTTCACTTTTGTCGCCTTACCGAACGCCTCCAGGGCAACGTAGCGACGATAATTCTAAAATCCTCACGCAGGTTTCTAGTCCATGCGTCAAACGTTCCCTATTCGCCATTCCTGAAGAAATGCCAAATACTCATCCTGAAATTTGCCCAAAATGCCCAGCATTAGAAAGGAAAATTGCTCTCCAAACAAAAATAGCAAAAAAATCTAAAAAAATAGCGCAACTGTCTTCCAACTTTTGGAAAACAAAAAAAAACTAAATTCCCTAAAGCTCCAACTTAAAAGACATCCTAAACTGATTAAATTGCCAGAAACTCCAACAACATTTCTTTCCATGCAGTTGAACCACAGAAAAAGGACACCCTGGACTGCTAAAGAAAAACAATTTTCTCTCTCCATTTATTTCAAAAGCCCCTCAATGTACAAATTTTTAAGGAAAAAAAGTTTCAATTACCTGGCCCTTCGACAATTAGAAAATGGCTCAACACCAGTAAATGCATTCCTGGTTTCACTAAACAAGTATTTGATGCGTTAAAGATGAAAGGGAAAGGCATGGAAAATTTGGAACACGAATGTATTTTAATGTTTGATGAGATGGCCATCAAACAATGTTTAGAATATTCTAAATATTCTGATGTAGTTGATGGATTTGTCGATCTAGGACCCCTTGGGAGAAGTTCATCTATCGCCAAAAAAGCGACTGTGTTTATGCTTAGGGGTTTATTTCATTCATGGAAACTTCCGATAGCATATTTCTTAAGTTTACATCTATCAACCAATTCGACCTGAAAAAGCTTGTACTTCAATGCCTTGATCATCTCAATCTAGCTGGCTTTCATCCTCGAGCAATTGTCTGCGACCAAGGAACCAACAATGTCAGCGTTGTCAGAAATCTTCATTCCACACCTGATCACCCTTACTTTTATTATAAGTGTCGGAAAATTTTCACGATTTTTGACGCCCCACATCTTCTCAAAAGCACTCGAAATAATCTGTTAAATTCCGATTATATTTTAAACGGAAATGTAATTTCCTTTCGACACATCATTAAAGCTTTTGAAAAAGATCAAAGAAATCTGTCATTATCCATGAGCAAGCTAACCGTAGACCATATCCGACCCACTCAAACACCCTTTCCTCCTCAAATGTTCTATGTAATGAAAAAGAACTACTTATATTAAATAGGGAATATTCATTGAACATGAAACATTTACAGTATCCTGTCGAAGAATTTGTCGAAGTTGTTGGTAAGTCCCTTTTATGTTTCCGGGAGAGTTTTCCAAAACATATCTTTAAGGAAAACCCAAAAATATCATTATCACAATGATTAAAAAAAAAATTCTAGAAGTTAATGAATGGGCCAAAAATTTTAAGTGCCAACACTTGGTGAACATGATTGACCATATGCTAATAGTTAAAATACACAAGGAGTGTCGGCTAATTTCAAAAAATAAACTTCAAAAAATTGTTTAAGGCTAAGCCATTTCCAGGGAAAATAATTTTCAGTTTCCTATCCCATCAATAAAAAAAATTAAAAAAAAAAAAAAAAAAATTTAACCAAACCTATGATTTGTGGACAATAAAAAATTATGCACATAGGGTGAGTGTTTAGTTTAATTAAATGTAATTTGGGCTTATAAGTTGCCCTGTGTACCTAACTTTTTGATGGAATAAAGAAAAGTAATAATATGCAATAGCCCATAAATCATAGACAGTCCTCAGTCTGTAAATTGGGAAGGAAATTTTTTTTTTTTTTTATAATACATACCTGTGTTACATGAAAGATTCATTTAACCAATAATAAATCTAATCTAATTCATTAATTATTAATTAGATTAGAACATTGTAAAATATTATTCCTAAAAATTTAATCCTTCCGTTTATTTATTTTATGATCAATAAATAATATTTATAATTGGACTTAAAGGAAATTAAAACTTGGATTAGTAGTCAAAATGAGATATCATTTGAACTATTTCACTCCATTTTTGGTGAAATGAACAGTAAACCATTGGTTCAATAAGTTATTTCTCGTTGGTTTTATTGTAGGTACTTAACTTATATAATTTGAAATAAAATATTAAAATCTGGGAAGTAAACACCCATTAGAAAAAAAATCTCTCTTTTCATTATAAATTACTAAACTAATTTGGTGCTATTTATATTAAAATCTACGGCATTATAAATTTGTCGCATTGTTTTTATTTTATTTGATCTTTTTAATCGAATGGGGGTACATAGCAAAAAAACGAAAAAACTGGGAGGAAAATCGCTTCCGCAGGCCGAAGGCGAAGCGGTAATTTGGAGCCCCATCACCTCGTAAGTAAAATAGTTGCAACATGGCATAGAACCGGAGAGAGTGAATTTGGCAACGTTGCCTCTCTATAAGGGCAGTTACGGCTCCTCTCAGCGCTATCTAGCCGATATGAATACAACATTAGTTTGTCTCGAAGCTCACAGATCGCGCTACTTCTGTTCAATTCCTGAATCATAGCCCCGGAGAACTCTCTAGAGGTACTTTATATACTCAAAGCTACAACGCTAGAGTTAAAGGGAATCGTAATTTGCCCATCCCTTATCCGACTCGCCCAAGGTCAGAATCCGACTCAGCTGAGTCGCATACGTGAACGACTCACTTCCCGATTCCGAGTAAACGTAAGGTTATATTTTACGAAGGTTATTTTGTTATCTCGTTTAGTTTTGGGTTCGGAAATCAACGGCGGGACCGTTTTGGGGATAGGTAATTTATATGTGCTGTTACAGTTAATCAGAAAAACCATGTTTCGATTCATGAATTTGCTCTAGTGAGAACATTGTGAACTAACTGAGTCGGAACGACTCCTTGAAACTGGGTTATAAAGCCTCTAAGACCCGTTAGGTGAGTCGTATACGGGAAGGGCAAATTACGATTCCCTAAAACTCTCTAATGTCTAAGACGTTAAGGAAATTATCGACCTTTCTTTTGTAATTTTCTTCACGCTAATCAAGTGGATTGTCAATTTTTGACAATTACTCCGATCTTTTTCGGGTCGTGTTAGAAAACGTTCACGAAACGAGACCTTTCCACGCTATCGAAAACCGCTCACCCATTTGTACATAAGAAAATGACATTTCAACCTTTATACGTACTTGGAAATAAAAAAAAAAACGATATCACGCAAAATATAAATTATTGAGAACAATCAATCACATTGGCCTTCTTTTATTTATTTTTTCTCGTTCGAAATTTGTCCATTTATATTCTTTTGTGTGATGTTTCCTTTTAAAATCGTGTTTGTGAGAGGAAAATGAGGGTAGTGTGAATTTTTTTTTATTCCCAAAAATCGTTTGTGGACTTTGAAAATCTATTAACGCGTTCAAACGTAATCAAATATTTATTGAAGATCTGTTTTTAAAAGGGTGTCAAAATGTATTCCTGTGTATTTCATTATGTACCTATTCGATTAATTATTTATTGTACACTATTGATTTTAGAGAACCTACGTATTTTTAAAAATTTTTTGACCGAATTCTTATGATTGTTAACTTTTTTCTTTGTTTCAGATAGTGATGGTGGGAGGAGGCGGGGAGTGACTATGGGAACACAGGGATGGGAATGCAGGCAGTCCTCCATCCTCTGTTCATCATCTTCATAGCTACCGTACACAGTCAGTATCATTCTTTAAAAAAATTTCTTTCCCAACAAAAATAGACTGCAATAATTTTTTAATCGTTCTCAATTTAGAATATCGATTTTCTGATTAAAAAAGAAACATTGTTTTAATTTTTTAAAAATCGATTGTCAACTGAATTTTGCGTGCTTTGGCCACGTTTTCTTTATTTTTCGAGGTCACACGTGGGACCCTCACGCACCAAAACACTTTTGATAAATTACGATGTGTAAAGTTTATGATTTATTGACTCAATTAACTTCTTTTCCTCCCTCGCCGGTGTTATTTTTTATGGGGGTTGCTAGGAAAAAAAACCCCTCATTTTAATCGGTAAGAGAGTTTACAAATTATTCATTTATTCAGAAATAGTTTCGATCCGGTGGCGTTTTGACGTCTTAAGATGTAAATACCCTTAATAGAAATAAACTACATAGTTCAACATAAAAGAGTTTATTATACTTTAAGAAAAAAAATTAACTTTTTTAATTTTTTCCTGTTTTTTTCCCTTTTTGCTATTCAGGCTAATTTTAGTTTAGATAAAAACCACAATGTCGTTTTTTATATATTTTTTTATTAAGTATATGAGCGTTTATTTTAAGTGCCTGAATAAAAGTAAGGGCGACTAGAAATTTACTGCTTTTCCCGAATTATGCGCACATCAAGTTTTGACTAGGGTGTAAAGAGGGCGTTAAACATGTTTAAACCCAATATATGGCTTTCACGACCCATAATTTGTATAAGAGAATTGACTTTTGAGATAGAAATAAAGGCTTTTTTTTATGGAAAAAGTAGCGGGTATGCGTAGCAGACTTGAGGTTTTTAATCCGTGCAATAAACATCAATTACCGCGATATCCCTTGTGGCAACAAGTTGAGATTCAGAGAAAAACTGTGGAATAAACAGCTTTCTTATGTCGTTAATAACTAAGACCGGATAATCTTACCGAGTCCGTTCAGAGCTCTTGTTTTATGCTGTCAAGGATTCATTACCTTCATACGGCGGCGTTTTTTCTTTGAAGTTTTGCTCCGAAGGGAGAAATTTTGTCTTCGATCTAGGAGAAACACCGTTAGTTTTTTCAAGTTTTTGAATTTGCTCCCAATTTTCAAAAAATTGACTGTGGTTAGGGAAAAAATTTCTCAGCTTTTAGCTTCATTAAACAGTCATAAATTTAAATACAAAATCGTTTTATCGATTTTTTCCCCTCCTCTTTTATCATAATTTATGATTTAAAAATTGATGGATTTTCTGATTTTCTCTATTTTTATGATTTTTGGAGAAAAAAAACTTTGTATTTAAGTAAATGTGCTATCTAAAGCCAAAACTAAAAGAAAAAAATTTTAAAAACCAGCAGTTTTCTTGCAAAATTGGAGCAAAACTTCAAAGAAAAACGCTGCCGAATTAATTGGTATAACGGACCCTTAAGATGTAGAAAAAAAGTATACTTTAAGGTGAGGAAAAAGCTAAATTTTTAAGCCTTCGATAAAGAATATATTTGAAGTGAAAAATGATAATTGTCGTGAGGAAGATTATGGAGTTTAGGTAACGTATAAACTTATAAGAAAATGAAATCTTTCACACCAGTTGACGTTAGTTCGCCTCGTTGTGGTTTTCTCGCCCCGCAAATTGCTTTTCGAGAAACGCCCGGGGTTTAACTTTATGAATTCAGACACTGTTATAAGCCATTTAAATAATTTAAATCCCTCACGTTAAAGTTAATACGGACAAAAGATTTGGGTGCATTGTTAATTAGCTTTTGGAAACGGTATAGAAGAAGGGTGGGGGACTAATGAAGTTACGGTTCAATCTAATTGTAAATCCGGGAAACCGCGGTGTTGAATGTTGTCGGGAGAAAAACGGAAAAGGGGTGGCGGATCTTGTTGAAACTAGCTCCAAGAGTTTAGTATTATGTTTGTCCCGTTCGGTTTAATCGAGTTAAATCATGCAACCAATCACTTTTCATTCTTTTAAAGTCTACCTCATACACATCCTAAGTCCTTTTTGTTAAATAAATTTAGAGAATTAAAAAAAAACCTGATAAAACCCAAATCTTTGATTTTTAAATCTCTTTTTGAGGTTAAGGGCACGGTTTCCCTTAAAAAATTATTTTTCCTCGAGTTCTAACAATATTGTTGTAACTTGAAGTGCTCTAGATATGCATTGAGAAAATGTATATTGTAACCTAGTTTCTAGAAGTAAATAAAATTTATGAAATTACACAGGTTCTCCTGTCAGAGGAAATACATATCAAAGTAGAAGTTAAGAAAGGAAACATTCCTGACATTTTATAAAAACAGGATTTTTTCCCTCATCTTCCGAAAACGGGGTGTTGGCAAAGTGTTAACTCTTTCAGACTTTTTATTTGAACATGTTTAAGTCGTGTTCCTACTTTCTAGCTCTTGAAAAATTTTCAACGTATAACGAAAATTATTTGCTATGTTTGGCCCTAACTTAAAAAGTTTGTTCCTTCTTAAAATTGTTGTTTGTTTTAAAATCCCAAAGTCTGAAATGAGTGTATACGTATCGACATAATGCGGTTCGCCATAATGCATTTAACCATAAAATAGTAGAAATCGCGTGTTAGCGTTCACCATAAGAAATCTGCAACTCAATATAAAGAAGATAGAAAATAGAAGATAGAAAAAAGAATGAAGAAAAATAGTTGAAAATAAATGCATTGAACATAAAACATAAAATTGTTTCTGTCATTTTGGCATAATACATCTCACCATAAACCTGTTTCTGTCATTTTGGCATAATACATCTTACCATAAAACTGTTTCCGTCATTTTGGCATAATATTCACCATAAAACTGTTTCTGTCATTTTGGCATAATACATCTCACCATAAACCTGTTTCTGTCATTTTGGCATAATACATCTTACCATAAAACTGTTTCCGTCATTTTGGCATAATATTCACCATAAAACTGTTTCTGTCATTTTGGCATAATACATCTCACCATAAAACTGTTTCCGTCATTTTGGCATAATACATCTCACCATAAACTTTGAATAGCCAAAGAGCAAGCCTATTTTCACCGTTTAAAACGCGATTATGAGAAAACGAAAAAACCTTAAAACTTGACAGATCGCCATAATGCATTTGACCATAAAATAGCAGAAATTGCGAGTTACCGTTCACCATAAAAATCTGCTACTCAAAATAAAGAAAATAGTCGAAAACGTTCACCATAATGCATTTGAACATAATTCATCCATTAAACCATAAAACTGTTTCTGTCATTTTGGCATAATACATCTCACCATAAAACCGTTTCTGTCATTTTGGCATAATACATCTCACCATAAAACTGTTTCTGTCATTTTGGCATAATACATCTCACCATAAAACTGATGCTGTCATTTTGGCATAGTACATCTCACCATAAAACTGTTTCTGTCATTTTGGCATAGTACATCTCACCATATTCTTGGGATAGCCAAAGAGCAAGCCTAGTTTCACCGTTTAAAACGCGATTATGACGAAACGAAAAAACCTTAAAACTTGACAGTTCACCATAATGCAATTCGCACATCCTCGCGTGAGGAAAAAGAAAAATTAACCCCCATGTGTCATAAAATGAGCTGATCCCATTGGCTGCCTGCTTACTTTTTCTAGTTTATGGTGAGATGCTTTATGTTAAATTGCATTATGGTAAACTGTCATGTTTTAAGGTTTTTGTCGTTTCGCAATAATCGCATTTTAAACGGCGAAAATAGGCTTGCTCTTTGGCTGTCCCTAGTTTATGGTGAGATGTATTATGCCCAAACGACAGAAACAGTTTTATGGCTAACAACAAGTTTACAGAGAGGCTTTTATGGTGAGAAGCGTTATGGTGACTTGCACTTTTTTTTATTTCGACTTGAATTGAAAAAGTCGTTTATGGCGAAACGCTTTATGTTAAAATGCATTATGCTCAAAATTTTTGAACTTTTGAGAGCTTTATGTTCAATTGCATTATGCCGAAACGCATTATGGTGAACTACAGATTTTTATGTCGAAATGCAGATTTTTTATGTTTAACTGCTTTTGGGTGAAATGCGTTACGTTGAACCGAGTTCTCCCGTATTTTTATACTATTAATTACTAAGAGTGTAGTAAAACTACATTAATCCCTAAATAATCATTTTTGGCAGTTAGCTGAAGGAAAGAGCTTCTACCTTCCAGCAGTCTTGGACAAACGTAGAGAGCAGTAAACGGAAAATAGTTCACCTGATGAGGCTTATTAAGCTGAAACCGGTCGTGAAATATTTCTGTTTGTTGTTTTTCTCTTCCTCTAATGTATTTTTTATTAATTTTTATGTCCTTGTTTAAACATGATTCATTAGGAATTTTTTTTTCTCTCTGTTTCTTTTTCGGCCAGGAGGTTGGAGCGGGCCCCAGGATGCGGTGCACATCACTGCGATATTGGGAGAATCGGTGGTGTTCAACTGCCCCGTCGACTTTCCACAAGATCACCCAGTCCCGTATGTTTTACAATGGGAGAAGAAGGTAGGCGAAACGGTAGGCAAACACAAAACCACATTATACTTATCTCTCTCTATCGTGCATTTTGTAGTTTGAGCCGACCTGGTGCCATCCCTTTTATTAGAAACTTTTTTTGTAACCCTTTTTTGTTTATTTTTGACACCGCGTACACCGGCAATGCAGCAGCCTAAGTGTACCATGGTACCAGGAAAGCAAGGGTAAAGAACCCCCTTAAAAAAATAAAACTAAGAATGTTTTAGAAAAAAAAAACCAACTCATGACTTGGCTCGCACATGCTTTTTAGCATTTTTATATATTTTTTTAGACTTTTCAAACGATCAAAATACAGCTAAATCAGTTATTTTGATCCCTGTAGCATAGAAAAGCTCAGAAACAGCAATTAAATAAAATAAAATTACTTCAGGTTGACGAGCTTAATTTTATGTTTTTATGCATGTCGCTTCATGTTTTATCCATCAGTAGACACATCAAAGCTTCATTTTCCCCATAAAAGAATATATTTTATATAAAAAGATCTTTATAAAACTTCAAATTAAGAGCAATAATTACTTTGGAGTTGTTAAAAAAGTTGCCTAACTGAAGGTATCGAGTTTTTCGTGTAATAACCTTCAATGATTAAACTTTTTAGCTTGAAGTTTCCTTATTAAAGATATTAAAATAAAAATTGCTGTTTCTTTCTTTCTTTTTTTTTTTCTCTCGTGTGAAAACACGGAAACCTTTCGCAAAAATGTTTCACCCCCGCCTCAGAATGATCCCGCGACTGTTTTTAAGCGTCGGAGAATTTTTAAAAACTCTACTTTGATGGGAAATCAATAGGCGATTTGCATGCAGATGTGGGACGTTTTAAGTATTTTTACGTGATTGCCTGTTTTTGACGCGGAAAACAATTTTTCTTCAGAGGAATTCAGCGAACGTGACCGACTTGGAAGTTGAGGTGAAGAAGGGGCAAAATTATGTGTTTCTTCGAGAAATTTTTAAAATTGCACTCTTCATTTTTTTTTTAAATAGAGGACCTTCTCGTTTGGGACATTCCGACACCGTCGAAATTTACTTAACCTCCTCAAGTAGATATTGAAGTTGTCGGGCAAATTAACTTAAGAAAACTTTAATAAAGCATAAAAACAAAAGAATTTTATTAAACATAAAGAGCGACAGGTTTTTCAGAGTCGGCATAAGTCAGGATAACCCTAAAAGCAGTCTTGCCAATCACAATAATTCCCTATCTGTTACAAAGTTAAAATAAATTATTATTGAGGATCATCGACGACATTAAGCCCTTTTTAAATACTTGCAGATTACAGATTTCTCGTCTCTAAAACTGGCTTCTTCTAGTTTTTAAATTATAAATTATAATATTAAAGCAAAACTCTTTAAAATGCTTGCAAATCGCCTATTGGCTCATTCGACTAATGAGAAGTCCAATAGAAAAACGATAAAAATAATATATTAGTAGGTTATTTTAACTATCGCCTAACTGATTACCGTAAAATTAGTACTTAATTTAGTGACATCATCGTTCTTCTTATGGAGTTAATTTCAGATTTAATAAAATGAAACTTATTTTAAAAATAGACATTTGAAAACTATGTAAAGTGGTACATGAACCACTATTTTTTTTATGTAAAGGATCAAAATAAATGATTATTTTATATTTAAATATTAAATATATAAAATTGAGAGAGATATCCCTAAAGACTTACACACACACAAACTCAAATAAACATCAAAACTATCAGAACTTATTATTATTGCATGGATATTATTTTTGATGAATTTATAAAAAATTTTCGTTGAAAAAAAAACCTTTTAAGACAGGTTTTTAAAGAAGTGTAGTAATTTAAATGTAGTAAAAATAAATTCTTTACGGAAAAAGAAAAAAAAATTTTTTTGTTAAATTTTTGAGTTTGCATGATTATTGATACCGAGCCGAACAAAACTCGCTTCGGGTAAAAATCGAATGACCAATTATCTGCTGATTACGTTGTGAATAGGGTGAGGAGATTCCGATCTATATATGGTACGATAGTTACCCGACACATTCTGGTGAGGGTTACGAAGGAAGAGTCTCCAGAGTGTCTCAAGACTCGCCTTATGGCCTCGCATCGCTCAACTTGACGAATATAAAGGAGTCCGATCAGGGCTGGTACGAGTGTAAAGTAGTGTTCCTAAACCGCTCACCAAGTACGCATAAGAATGGCACCTGGTTTCATTTAGATGTTCACGGTATGTCCATTAAAATAGTTGCTTCTATAACTACTTGTTTGTAGCTCCTCCGAGATTTAGCGTGACGCCTGAAGATGTAATATATGTAAATCTCGGAAACGCAATAATTCTAAATTGTCAAGCTGAGGGTACCCCGGCGCCGACGATCCAGTGGTACAAAGATGCCAATCTGGTCGAACCTGCCGGTACTTCGGGGATCTTCAACGACGGTACTGAATTAAGGATATCCAATATTCGACATGAGGATATCGGTGATTATACGTGTATAGCTAAAAATGGAGAAGGGCAAATTAGTCATACTGCCCGTGTTATTATTGCTGGTAAGTAAAATCTTTGTAGCAAGGTGATGTAAATCATATTTTTAATTTAGGCGGGGCAGTCATTATGGTCCCACCAACAAACAAAACTAATTTAGAAGGTGAGAAAGTACAGTTTTCGTGCGAAGCGAAAGCGCTGCCCGGAAACGTAACAGTAAACTGGTGGAAGGAGGATACTCCAGTCAAACAAGTCGCGTCGTTGGAAACTCGTGTGACGATAAGACGCGATGGTTCTCTTGTGATAAACCCCGTCGCGGCTGAAGATACTGGACAATACACGTGCCAAGTGACCAATGGGATCGGCGATCCTCAGTCAGCCTCAGCCTACCTTAGTGTCGAGTGTAAGTTTTTTGATTGGATAAAAAAATTTTCATCAATAATTTCTTCTTTTCAGACCCTGCCAAAGTCACATTTACCCCGACCGTACAATACCTTCCTTTTAGATTAGGCGGTGTTGTACAGTGTTATATTAAATCCAATCCACCTTTGCAATATGTAACATGGACCAAAGATAAGCGCCTTCTTGAACCTTATCAAACTAAAGATATTGTTATTATGAACAATGGCTCCCTACTATTTACAAGAGTGAGTATTTTGTTGTATATCTTGCTTATCATAATCGTCTTTCTTAGGTAAATCAAAATCATCAAGGGAGATACACATGTACACCTTACAACGCACAAGGGACCCAAGGGTCTTCAGGGCCGATGGAAGTTCTGGTCCGAAAGCCGCCGGTTTTTACCGCGGAGCCAGAACCTCTCTACCAGCGAAAGGTCGGAGAGACGGTCGAAATGCACTGTGACGCTCAAGAAGCGGAAGGAACGCAAAAGCCAAACATACAATGGCAAAGAGTAAATCGATAAATTAAAATCCAATTAGTTTTATACGGCTTCAATCTGTTTTTTTAGAAAGACGGGCAGCCCCTTCAGAGAATAGGGTGCGAGTAACTGGTGGGAATATTACGATCGACAGCCTGCGACGGAGCGATTTCGGATATTATCACTGCGTCGCAAGCAACGAAGTAGCGACAATCGTGACAAGTACACAGCTTGTTGTCGAAGGTACGCAGCCTCACGCACCGTACAACGTGACCGCCAACGCCAGCGAATACGCCGTCACTCTCAAATGGCTACCTGGATATTCCGGTGGTCCAGACTACAAACAAAACTACACCATATGGTATAAGAACTACTTTTTAAGTTATCTCTCTATTTTGTAATTTAGGTTTAGAGAAGCTGGAGAATCCGAATGGTCGACGTTGCCGGTCGCCAGTTCAGGAAGCACGCAGGTTGCTATCAACCAGCTCACGCCTGGTACGACCTACGAATTTCAAGTCGTCGGTAAAAACGCCCTCGGCGATGGCATGCTCAGCAAAGTGATCACCGTCCGTACTTTAGGTGAGTTTTTTCCATTTCAAACTTGTACATATCACATCGCACAACACATCAACAAAATGAATTATCAGCTATAATTAGGAAACTATTAGGAAAGAATATCAAATCAAAAGAACTAAAAAAAAAAGAACAAAATTTTTTTTTAGATTAACTTTTCGCTGTTTAGTTTAGCTTTAACTATTGTAAATAACAAAACTAAACATTGCACATTGGTATGGGAGCACTGTAATGAACTTTTTAAAACTTTTATTTTCTCAATCTATTCTTTTTTTGCTGGCAGTAGGGTGATATTTAGATGGAACGTCCGGTAATCGCTCCCATTTAAAAGTTTCAATAAAAGCTTTGATGCATGATTTGAGTAGCCAGCAGCTAGGTTTCCTGTTAGGTCTTAAGTGAGGAAAAGATGCAAAATCAACTGATTCTTTATGGAAGGTTTTAGCCAATTGAAACTCTTAGATTAAATTCAATAAAAACGTAAATAGGTTAGGATACGTAATGGTTTTTTCCTGTTTTTTTGTGCTTTTCATAGGAACCGAAAACTAGGGGAGATGTTTAGAATTTCAAATTTTCCCAAGAATAATAATAATTTTTAACTAAATATACATATAGTCTTTATATTTAAAAATTATCCAACTTGTCAAAATTGTGTCCATCAAAAAAATCATTCGACAAGTTAGATAAATCAAAAATTTAACCCTACCTATAAAAACAATACAAGAAAATAAGTTTTTCAATACATTTTTTCTTTTTTCTTTTTTTGACAGCCAATGACGAAAAAAAGAAAAATGCGAAACAAAGTTAGTAGATGTATTTGCATGTAGAATATTTATTTCATGCCTGAATTGCACTTTAAAATGTGAAGCATTATTTAAAAATAATGTTTCTATTTAAATTTAAAAGACGAAGAAGAAAATTAGTTTATAGCCTTAAGCGGAAAAAATTTAAATTTACACATTTTTAATATTTTATCCTTTTTATTTTTTTTAAATAATTTTTTTTATTCTAAAATTGTGTATAAAATACACCCTACTGTCTTGGTGCAACGTGTTAGTTTTAATTGGTAACTGTGTGTGTTGGCTTGGTAGATGAGATACCTCAGAAAGAACCTCAACAGGAAACAAAACAGGACTTCCAGCCTTCACCTGATGGTAAGCACTCTTCTAAAGCCCTTCCCTATTCATTTTTACTGCATGTAAAATAACACCTTTTTGCACGATTGCTTGCCTTTTCTTGTCAGGAAAATTATAGCTGAACATGGACTTTTTTTTTAACATTAGCATGATTTTTTTATTTTGTTTTTAAGTTTGCACGTTATTTTTGTTTTTTGTTATTTTCAGACGTTTATTACAATAATGTTATGTTCCCGACTGATGCTACAGGTTCGACTTTAATACCACCGATATTCAGGCCAAAAGGTAACAAGTTTTTTATTTTATGTACAGAAATTTAATTCTCTGATTTCAACATTTAAAGTATGATTAAAGCGAGGCATACATAATCGAAAGGCTGAAAAGTTCGTAGGCTGACTTATAGATGTCGCTTCAATTTTTTTTTATTTAAACTTTTAGTGAAGTAGCTTTTGTGAAGGGGGGAAGGGGGACGTATTGCAAAAAATTGATTTTTGGCGAAAAAAAAATTAGCGTTGAAGCCTTGGCTTATTTGGTGCTCAAGGAAAAGTAATCGTTGAGAAGTGGCTGTCTCAATTTAAGCGAATCGTGGACTAAGGACTATGCACTCCTAAAACGGCTGTTACTGTTACTGTAACTTAAAAGTATGTGGGAACCACAACATATGTTCTAATAATAGAACATAATAAATCACATCAACACATCTTAATCTTTCATTCTAAATTAGTGGTGATCGCACAATAGGTGACCCACACAAACACAAACACAGTGATGAAACAACAACAAGGCAATATTTACACTCTCTCAACATACAACACAGAACGAGCTCCAGCACGTCTTGATCTCCCATCACGACACCCAATTCTCAATCAATTGACATCGACAGTTCCGCACCAGTTTGAATCACTGAACTGTGGAACTCCTCAACTCGTCAGCAGTTCCATCTTCAACCCGCTGAATTGCTGGAACTTTCAACCTCGGAACGAACTTCTCGACATCTGAGACTGTCACAGCTCGACAGTTCGCTTTCCAGCATCGCACACGCATCTCGACACATCATCGCTCGACACACAGCACCTCAGACCTTCTTTTCTCAGGGGTGATGTGGGAACCACAACATATGTTCTTATAAAAAAAATCACATCATACACAACTTAATCTTTCACTCTAAATTAGTGGTGATGAAACATCACAAGTACAGTCTTTAAATAATATTTGGGTTTGCAAAGTGGGTGCTGCATGAGCTCAATCAATAAACAGCAATGAAAATTCAGGCAAAAATACATGACAAATGCCCATTTGTTCTCCAAATCTGGCCCCCTGCAACATATTCTTCTCAGACCTCGAAAGCTCGCTTGAAAGAAATTCTGCTGCGATAAAGAGGACATCGCCCAAACTTAGGCCTTTTTGAAACTAACGATTAGTACTACTGTAAAATGGTATTCTGTAAAGCCCAGTCCACACTGAGCGAGGCAATCTGAGGCGAGCATTCGCTTCAGTGTGGACGTGTTTGGCAGCCAGGTCCGAGACGTTCCAAGGTGTGCGGCAGCTGAGCCATTGGAGTCTGTACATCAAAGAATTCGGCGCTAGGGTCAAAATTCGTTCGTTTCAATGTGGACAGAATGTGCAAAATGTGCAGAACGGCCCGCCTCGCTGCCTCGCTCAGTGTGGACCCTTCACCCTCAAAGTCAACTATATTGAATAATTAAGTCAATTTTTATACCTAAAATAAAAAAATTTTCTTTGTTAGCCTTCGAACTTTTGAGCCCACCTACTTAAGTCTGATGTGGCCGCAATGCCGCAGTATTAAAACTTATAAATAAATTTTAAAAAAATGTTTCTGTACACTATGTAATTCTAAAAGGTCCTATGTAGCATCAGTGATCAAGCATGTTTTTATTTTATTTTTATTTTTAATAAATTGTCATTAAAAAAATATTTACTTTGCTGCATGTTTTAGCGTGTTTTTTTGCTTTGAATTTGGTTTTAAACAAAATTTTTTAGGACCAAAACCAGGGCCTCCAAGAAACCTTTCGGTGACTGAAATCAGCAACGGATTTTTAATAACTGGCAAGTCCCGGCTGAAAGAGGCGATTTGGTTGCGCACTACACCATCAAGTATAGAACAGACGGACCTTGGAAAACGTTAAACAAAGGTCAAATACGTCCTGACGAGACCTCTTATCTCGGTAAAAAAGAAAATTAATATTTTGTCATATTTTTATTGTTAATTTCTTTCAGTGAAAAATCTCGTTGGAGGCAGGACTTATCATTTCCGAGTTCTGGCGAATTCATTGAAAAGCTATGAGAGTTCGGACGAAGTGAAATTTCCGGTTCCAGCGCGCGTAAAACACAAGGCGATCACCGCTGGGGTCGTTGGCGGAATCCTTTTCTTTATAGTTGCCATAATACTTTCAGTCTGTGCTGTCAAAATTTGCAATAAACGAAAACGTCGAAAACAAGAAAAAGGTTTGTTTTTACGTTTTAAAAAATTTAGATTCACAGGAAACATGACTTTAATATTATTCATTTTTTTAGAATATAATATGGTAGCATGTAGAATAACGGATAGTCGAAACGGATCGCAAGCGCCTCCGGTCAGTCAAGTGCCTTTGAAGAAGTGAGTACCATTAAATTTTTTTAATTAAATATAATTTATACCCACAAAATTTTGAAAACACTATAAATATTAAATATTTAAAAAAACTCCCCTTTTTGTTAATCACAAGTTTTATAATCAGTTGCAAAATATTTGCACTGTTCCTTTTGTTTGGTGTTCTATTTATTTCTTTGATTTTTCTTTTAGAAGTGAGGTTTTCAACAATTCTTCTTTCTAATTTATTTATTAATTATTAAAAATAAATAAATAAAATATAAAAAAGTAAAGCCAACAAGTATAAGAGCAGATTAACCAATAGGAAGAAGGCCTCTTACTCATTGGTTAAAATCTAGCACAAGAGCAGATTAACCAATAGGAAGAAGGCCTCTTGCTCATTGGTTAAAATCTAGCACTTTATCATCATGACATAAAAGTTATTGTATACGAGTTGAAAACATCATTCTGAAAAATAAATAACTAACACCTTTTTTCGTATTGTATTTTATTGTTTCCAACCAGGAAAAACGCCTCATATCAAATAGTTTTGTAAAAAAAGATTCTTTTTTTGCTTCTTGTAGGGTTGTTGGATCCTATCGGGATTACAGCCTTGAGTTACCATAGACCACAGTAAGCTAAAAATAAAAAATTAAAAAAATCCCCTGTATATAAAAAAATAAAAGGCCTGCTTTTTCACTGTGTCCTTGTTATCGTCACAGCACTAACAACGATGCTTGAATTTAATATTTGTCGCTTTTTTTGTCGCTTCAGTGTTTTTTGACCCGACCAACAACTCTGCAAGATCCTCATATTCAAAAAGAAAAATCCTAGGCACCCCTTGCAAAAAAATATCTTATCAAAATTTTATTCCTTCCTTTGTTTGCTGGCCTAACCAGGAGGACTAAAGGTGAAGAATTAGCAGTCTGTTGAAGAAACTGGTACATTTCAATTGCATGTTAGGAAAATTTTCATTTTAAAATTATCTTCATTTTTATTTTATTATCAATGAAAAAAAGAAGAAAAAAAATTACCTACATAAAAAAAGAGCTTTCATCCTGCATGATATGTTTTGTTTTTATGCATGAATTATTCCGCATTTTTTACACATTTTCCACTACCTATGCAATTATTTTATTAGTTATTTGTGGTTATAATTATTTTAAAATTTATTTAAGAAAAATAAAAGGTAAGGTCATTTCATGGTTGAAAAGACGCCGTTTTTTTTACTAAATGTTTATAATCAATAATATTTTATAAAAAGCAGTCATATTATTTTTTAAATTATTCTTTATCGCGCCTTTTTCAGAAATATAATCTTTTTATTTTCACTATTATTTTATGGTCCATGGCACGTTATTTTTGCTCTTTATTCTGTTTATGGCTTTCATAGTAGTTTTAGACCAAATTCTTCTTTGAAATTAATTTTTTCTTTTTTTTTTCTTTCAGAAATAACAAAAGCCGAATACCGGGTATGAGTCGGATATGTTGGTTTTTTAAGAAGATGGGTTCAGAGGTGGACCAGAACTGGGATGCGGACGTTTATTTGAGCCGGAGCCACAGAGTGGGTAAAATATCGCGGGACAGCGACGGCCGTTTCGTTTTGGTCGATTCGGCCGAAAGTACGGCCAGTTCGGACGACGGAGGTTTCCTTTCGCGGCCTGGTTTCAGAAATATAGCATCGTGGAGACGACCGCTCGTCGGTTATCCCAGCGATATGAGTTTAAATTCGACTGTAACGCAGCAACTTCCTACGATTTATTCGCCTAAAACAACTCCATTTCAAGCTAGCAGTCCTACGTCATCCATCATGCCTACTCCAATCACATCACCTTACTTTTCAGATTTAAGCTCAGTGAGACAAAGTGCAGAGCAAACTTTAAAAACAATACATCAACAATATAGCCAAGAATTGCCTTCTTTACATGCTATTCAAGAGCAACATAGAAAAAGACGATACATCCCCAGGCATGTTCGGTCTGCACCTGATTTATTTATGGAAACATCACCTGAGAGTAGATCAAGTTCAAGCGGTTTCGGATCCAAAAACACTTCACAGCAAAACAGTTCTGGAAATTCAGATTGGAGATTGGCATACCGTTCACCACCTTTACCACCGCCGCCGCCACTTTGGCTTCAATACACGTCCGCTTTTCCTTCACCGACGCATTCCGAGCTGAGTCAAAGGCCCTCCGTCGACGACCACTACGAATTCGACGTTTACCCCGTTTCTCCGACTCCGCCCCAAATTTCGCCCGCTCTTCGAATGAAATACGACAACATCGAAGCAAGAGTGCAAGCGATGAAAGAAGAATTTCACGCTTTTAGAGCTAGACAGGCTAGAAGGATGCGCTCCGAAATTGAAAGCGCTTGCTGAAATTGGGACTCGCTTTTATATTTCCCTCCTATTTTCAAATCAAGGGAATTCCTTTTACAGTAATCCCCAGTGCCATTTCCTCATCACCTTTTTTTTTACTCACCCAACATTCACTGCACTCCCTTAAATTTGCACTAAATCATATCCAACCCTTATTTTTTAAATAGGATGACGCATATAAAAGCTATTAAGTCCAATGTATAAAATTGTATAAATATTTTATTTACTTATCAGGCTGAATAAATACTGCCATAGTTCTCTCCCACCGTCTGAACCAAACCAGTGAAAAAAAGTAGCATGCACTTATTTAAAAAATAATAATAATAATTAAAAATTAAAAAAAAAAACGAAATTATGCGAACTATTCAATATTATATAAAAAATTATTTATAAGGTATTAAAAATTTGTACATTATTCCTGTTATTGTTTTGTATTTGAACTGAGACGATTGTCAATTACCAAATTACAGACCAAAAAAAAATAAAAACTAATAAAGAAAATTTCAAAATCATTGTTTTAAATCAATTTTTTAAATAATTTTGTTTTTCCAAGTCCGTGCTCAGTTCAAATATTAAGCACAACAAGCAGTCTTTCTGTATAATTCTAGCTCTATAGTCTGTCCTTGGTAGAAGGGTTTTCTCCCTTTTCTAAAAAAAAAAAAAACAAATATAAAAATATGACGTGTAATGCACAATATATATAAACTATATATAGGAGTTTTACAGTGTCGGTTTTTTTTTATATAAAACAATTTAGTATAGTTTATAAGAAAAAAAATTCTAACGCTTTACAGACCCTACACTTCTTTTTTAATTTGAAAAGTTGAAAAGTGATCTTTGGTTTCTAGACATGCTGTGTGTTTTATAAAAGTGATAAATTTTTTGTATATAATTTGTTTATTTTCCGGCAAGTTGCTCAAATTCCTGTAAACGCAACTTTTAATCACAGCAAGTTTGGAAAAGAGTTGTTTAATGTTTTGGCTCTTGTATAAATTTTCTTTTTTTTTATTTAAAGCTTTAACGTTACTCAACTCTGGCTTATGGCTGGGTCCATCACATTCTAAAGGTCTTCACTTATAATTAAAAAATATATTGATATTCATATGAAAGTGTACTAGACACTGGTTTTGTATAGGTTTTTATTTGTAAGAAATATATTTATTGACCGTCGATTATGGAAAAAAAAAGTAAATAAAAAAATCGTGCAATCGCATTCAGTAGACTATTTACTTTGAGTACAAAATAAATGTTTTAGAAATTGTTAGAAATTGTTTTATAAAAAAAATTATAATATTGTAAACTATATTTTCTTTGAGAAAAAAATAGTCATTTTTTTTTCTTGCCATTTTACTGCCTGTTTTAATAATAATTGTAAATATTTTTTTGAAAAAAATTGAGATTATAATTTAAATTTTTTTGATCTCAAGGTATGATTTCCTAAAATCCCAATTTTTGTTTAATTTATGGTTGAAAGGAATATTTTTTATTTTTTAAACCTAGTTTTAATTTATATGAAGACTGAAATCTGATTATTTCGATTCTAGTTTTATCCCTCTCCCATATTTGATTGTATTTCACTCATCCAGGAATACGAAGCCATTATCAATATTATTATTTTATTATTTTTGGGATTTGATCTCAGCATATTTATTTTTATTATTATTTTTTTTAATGGATAATGGCTCAAGATGTGTATAAACGGAAAATAAGTGTTGTCACCATTGAGAGATCACTGATCGTCTTTTTTACCACATGAAGAAAAAAATAAAAAAAAATTAAAATTAAACAATAATGTTACACTGTGTATAATACTTATGTATTTATTTAAATAAAGTACTTGAGTAGGAAAAATATATTCTAAAAAAGTTTTGGCTAGTTTATTTATAATCCATTTATTTTTTCCACAGGATGAAGTTCTTCAGGATGGACTTCTCAAGGCTTATAATTATGCCCTTCCATTGTTAACCACCTCTTAAGGGATATCACAATAACATCCTTTTGAGAGTAACACATTATTTGGTACCCATTTTTTAATTTATCTACAATTACTATTTTTTTTGGCCTCTCCGCCACTGCTTTTTCTTCAAAGAATTAAGGAGAATAGCAATTAGCATGTTACGAATGATTTTCCAAGAGATAAATGTTCAATAATGAAGGAAGATTTATTTACCTTTGCCATAAAATTGTACAATTTATAGCCTTCTCTCCCTTTATCCCTCTTTGAATTTTTTTTCCTTTCTTTATTATTTTTTTCCGTTCAACTCGAACGTTAAACTGGAATGTTCCTTCGATAATTAAAGATTTCTTTCAATAAGTCAGTTCTAAGAGTTAAAAAAATCCTAGATATTTATTATTAGAATTTTAATTTGTTTAAAATTTAAAAAAGGGCTTTTTATTTGGGTTTATTAATAGAAAAAGACTGTAATTAGCCAGTAACACCTTACTATCTTCATAAGTCTCTCAGGAGCCAATCGATCATTGTGACGTCACTTTAATTTAACCTAACCACCAATTATAAGATCGATTAAGGGCCGAAAGCGATTTTTAGTGTGAACCAATAGAAAATATTCAAATGAGATTACATTCTTTAGAAGTCCATTAATAAATAAACTAAAATGATTTTTTCGAAGTGCATATAAATACGAAGATGAAAAAGAAACCATCGCTTATGGCTTAAAATCTCTTAAGAAAAAACAAAACAATTTGTCTTGTGAATTAAAATAACAAGCCTAGTTTGGAGCTGGCTCCGAAGGGAACTTCCTTAATGAGAAGGAACAATACAGGAGGGGGAAGTATAACAGAGAGGGAAGTATAAAGGAGGGGGAGGTAAATAAACAAATAACAAGCCTAGTTTGGAGCTGGCCCCGACGGGAACTTCCTTAATGAGAAGGAACAATACAGGAGGGGAAGTATAACAGAGAGGGAAGTATAATGAAGGGGGAAGTATAAAGGAGGGGGAGGTATAAATGATGGGGAGGTAAATAAACAAATAACAGCCTAGTTTGGAGCTGGCTCCGAAGGGAACTTCCTTAATGAGAAGGAACAATACAGGAGGGGAAGTATAACAGAGAGGGAAGTATAATGAAGGGGAAGTATAAAGGAGGGGGAGGTATAAATGATGGGGAGGTAAATAAACAAATAACAAGCCTAGTTGGAGCTGGCTCCGAAGGGAACTTCCTTAATGAGAAGGAACTATACAGGAGGGGGAAGTATAACAGAGAGGGAAGTATAATGTAGGGGGAAGTATAAAGGAGGGGGAGGTATAAATGATGGGGTGGTAAATAAACAAATAACAAGCCTAGTTTGGAGCTGGCCCCGACGGGAACTTCCTTAATGAGAAGGAACAATACAGAAGGGGGAAGTATAACAGAGAGGGAAGTATAAAGGAGGGGGAGGTATTAATGATGGGTAAGTATAGAGGAGGTTGAATTATTATGAAGGAGTGGATATTATTAACGAGGGCTGGGTATAAACTTTTATCTTTTCAAATAATTTTCTAAGTTTTTTTTTTTTTCGAAAATTTTTGTAAGTATCATGGTAGAAATAATGGGATTTTTGCCGAAGGGAGGTCCCTCTCGTAACGGGTGGAAGAACGAAATTTCTCCCTTCTAAAATGATAATTAATGTAAACATAATTTTTTTTTTACACCTAAAGTTCGTAAAAAAATATAAGTAATTTGTGACAATTTGGTGAAATTTTTTTAAAATTTCAAACAGACATATCTGCGCCATTTTTTCGAAATTCAAAAATCGCCGTTGTCACATTCTTGTTCATCGGCTTAAGAAATTGTGAAAATTTGGTGAAAATCGGTTGAAAACTGTGGCCGGAAAGTGTTCCGGAAAAAAATGCTACGGACGGCCGGCCGGAACATCAGACAAGGTTGAGATCGGTATAGATCCATATTCGGATTGTCCCTTCCCCAAAAACCCAACTTTGAGGGTATTACAATAACTTCTTTAAGGAAGTTAATAAGAAGTTAGTTTATCCGCCTTTTCTCACTCAGAATTTGATCAAAATGCAATTTCTAAACCCTAATATCCTCCCTTCCTATAGGCGTAAATTCACACAAACTTTGGCCTTAGAAAAATAAAACCGGCTCTAAAAATATTTAGTAGAAAAAAAAGCATAAATTATATACATTTATAAAAATACTTAATTCGATATAAAATACCGTCAAATGTACAATTTATATCGGTCTTGTCAAGGGTCAATTTACAAAAGGTTTCTTTCATCCAAATTGTACATCGAAAGAGAGGGTTTTGATGGAACAAATTTATATAATTAACTTTAAAGGAATCAGGTTTTTTTTGTTTCTTTAGAGGTTTTTTTTATTCTGCATGGAAGAGCAATTATAGTGGATAAGTCGAACGAAAATTCCAGCCTCCTTGATCGCAAAATTATTGTTTTCTTCTTCAGTTCTTGTTTAAATGTGACATTTATTTTATCATGTTAACTTTAAATTCATAAATTATATTAAAAACCGAACGTAAAGGGTATTACAATAATTTATCTTAGATTTTAGTTCTTCCTGAAGTTACTGTGATGAAAAAAAAAATTTTTTTTTCGCAATGAAGGGGAGGAGTTAAGCTGTCGATCTAGAAAAAAAATTTACGATTTCGCTCCAATCTTCTTATTAGATCTGTAAATTAACAAACTTTTTATTTATTTTTTCTCCGCGTTATTCTGTATTTGAATTATAAAGACCAAAAAAATTAGCGGCTAATTACAGAGTTCTGCTAATGATATTTTTTAACATCGCCCCCCCAACTTTTATCTTGTAATTATTATTTTGCTTTCTATCTCCTCTGCACACATTATTTTCCCATATCTCTTCATCTTGAAAATTACTGGCGGCCACGGTGATTAAACACGGGTTTCCACTTCAAATTAGATCCCACCTTTCTTCAACTCAAACCTTAAATAAAAAATATTTCCGAAATGGCGGACAAAAATTAGAATCAGAAACTATTTAGGTTGGTGAAAAATACCAGGATCTAAATATATTTATAATTTATAAACTACAAGGCTATAAACAGTAATTAAAATTTGACTTTTTTTCGCTTTCTCGATTTTTAGTACTTTCTAATCGCACGATGAAAGGGAAATGTCAAGACGCTAAATTGAAGAAAAAAAAAAGTTAATAAGAATTTCAAATTTTTATTACAGGCATATCTATTTCAGATAAATTAAACGTGAGCTAAATACATATTGCATGCGAGAGGTCGCTTTTCGATTAAAACATTCGGCCCAGAAGATAAAACTAGTTTTTCTAGGTTGAAAATTTTCACCAGGGCGGCGAACATTATGACAGCCGCTAATTGGAATTTATCGTGTGGAATATTTCACTACTTTCATTCTCGATATTTGAAAAAAAGAGCGGAAAAAAAATTTCTTTAAGTGTTTATACATAATAACGCTTGCTGTATGTGATTTTGTTTCGTTAGTCAGCCGAGTTTCAATTTGGTTTTTTGGTTTCGTTGGGAGTTGCGGCTACCAGAAGAAAAAATTGTACTCCTTAATGTAACATGGTTTTTATTGGCACGACGTTTCGGCTGCGTTTCCAGCCATCATCAGGCAAAAAAGAAAAAATATCTACGTGAAAATAAATGACTATCAACGAATCTGGTGACTAATAAAAATATTTTATATTATAATATATAAAAGCCGCCCCCCTTTTTTATAATATTTTTATAATATAAAAATATTTTTTATTAGTCACCAGATTCGTTGATAGTCATTTATTTTCACGTAGATATTTTTTCTTTTTTGCCTGATGATGGCTGGAAACGCAGCCGAAACGTCGTGCCAATAAAAACCATGTTACATTAAGGAGTACAATTTTTTCTTCTGGTAGCCGCAACTCCCAACGAAACCAAAAAACCAAATTGAAAGCTTGCTGTATGGTTTCATGGAAGGAACAATTTATTCTCCAGAGAGAATAAGAAGAAGCCAGCTTTAAGGTAAAAAAAGTAAACATAGAAACAGACATTTTTGTTACTAAACTTTTTGGAGAAAAGAAGTAACGAAAAGGGGGTGAAAACAAGGCGGAACTAATGACTTTCCTAGAATATCGAGCATGAGTACTCTAAATCTTTGTAAGTGTCAAGGTAGAAATATTGGGATTTTTGCCTTAGAGAGGTCCCTCTCGTAAGGCGTGGAAGTATGAAATTTCTCCCTACTAAAATGATAGTTAATGTATTAGAAAAATGATATTTTTTTACACCAAAAAATCGTAAAAAATATAAGGAGTAATTAATTGAAATTTAGTGAAAATCGGATCAACGGCCTCAGCAAATTTTTTAAATTTTAAAAAGACATATCTTCCGCCTTTTTTTTAAATTATTCAAAAATCGCCCTCTTTCTTGTTCACCGACTAAAGAAAGTTAGGTTAAAATCTGGTGAAAATCGGTTGAAAACTGTGGCCGTAAAGTTCCGAAAAAAATACTACGGCCGGCCGGCACCACAGACAAAGTTGTGATCGGTAAAGATCAATGTCGGATTTGAACCTACGGGATCTGGAAGACCGTTCCCCTAACCACACGTGAAGGGTATCACAATAACTTATTTAAGGAAGTTAAAAACGCGGATAAACGATGCTTTGCTTAAGTTTGAAGTGAATGAAAAATCTCTTTTTCATTATAAAGAAATGGTTAGGATATTCTCAAAAAGTTGTTTCCAGACTTTCAATTCTGACCTTTTTATCTTCATTAAGATAGAGATATAATGGAAATCGAGTTGATTGTGAGCTATCTGTTTACCATATTAAAGAGCTAATAGATGGTATCGACTTTCAGAATTTGCGACGATCCGGTTTCAAACAAAATTTTTTTTTTTGAAATCCAAATGTCGTCAAGGTGAAAACTCGAACTAATTATTTTGATTGCTCATTATTTTTTATTGAAATTGCTTTTTCAAAATGTTTTTAATCATTTTAATAGGTCGCCGTTAAAGTGTTCGGGGTGATTTGAACGACGGGACTGTTCGATGGCCTAAATATGTGTCCAATAACTTTTTTTTTCTCTCCCTTTCACATTTTATGGTCAATCAGAGGAAATCGTCTTTCTATTTCCTCAAATGTGTCAATGGTTTCTCAAAAAGAACGGGTTGAAGGGGGCCTTTGGTGAAAATGCGGCGGTAAGTTGTTCTGGAAAAGTTTAAGGATAGTTGGAGGATCGTAGTTGTAGAAAAATATGGAACTTTTGATAGTTCGTGAATATTTTTGTTCTCAAATACAAGAAATAAGGGTTGATAAACATAAAAAGTTAAAAAATTGGGGGTAGGTTCTACAGCAGCAGAAAAGTTATGATGCTTGTTTACAGGCTTTTCGCAGGGCTTCCTCCTTCAAATTTTGTTGATTTTCTAAAAACCGTGTTCTCCCAGATAAAAAGCATTTCGCGCCGCCGCCAAGAGGAGCTTTTAAAACGGGAGCACCCTTCATCTCCTCTTTCTCTACAGTGAACACCGGTGGGCGGGGAAGTCGATATCATAACTTTTTCTGGCTGCTGTAGAAGGGTCTAAACTCCCTAAAATCCCAGAAAGAAGCTTGTTTATAGGCTTTTCGCAGGGCTTCCTCCTTCAAATTCTGTTGATTTTCTAAAAACCGTGTTCTCCCAGATAAAAAGCATTTCGCGCCGCCGCCAAGAGGAGCTTTTAAAACGGGAGCACCCTTCATCTCCTCTTTCTCTACAGTGTACACCGGAGGGCGGGGAAGTCGATATCATAACTTTTTCTGGCTGCTGTAGAAGGGTCTAAACTCTCTAAAATCCCTGAAAAGATGCTTGTTTACAGGCTTTTCGCAGGGCTTCCTCTTCAAATTTTGTTGATTTTCTAAAAACCGTTTTCTCCCTGATAAAAAGCATTTTGCAGCGCCACCAAGGGGAGCTTTGAAAACCGGAGCACGGGCGCTTCATCTCCTCTTTCTCTACAGTGATCATCGGATGGCGGGGAAGTTGATATCATAACTTTTTCTGGCTGCTGTAGAAGGGTCTAAACTCCCTAAAATCCCTGAAAAGATGCTTGTTTACAGGCTTTTCGCAGGGCTTCCTCCTTCAAATTCAGTTGATTTTCTAAAAACCGTGTTCTCCCAGATAAAAAGCATTTCGCGCCGCCGCCAAGAGGAGCTTTGAAAACGGGAGCACGCTTCATCTCCTCTTTCTCTACAGTGTACACCGGAGGGCGGGGAAGTTGATATCATAACTTTTTCCGGCTGCTGTAGAAGGGTTTTTGCGAGGCTGGGTGTTTTTACACGGAGTGCTTTTGATAGCGGTATCACATCTTTTTGTAGTTTAAATTAACAATTGAAAAGACTTTTTAAGGTCATTAACGCTAAATATATTTACACGCATTATAAATAGAGTGCGAAAAAAGTTAAGTCCTCCGGGCTAACGACCCTTCAGTGCGGAAAAACTTACCCTAAAGTCACATGAAATAATGAAATTAGTTTTGTAGGCTAATTAACCCTTTCCAGACTCTCCCTCACTTATCTTCTTTTTCCACTGTTTTTCTTACCTTCGGAGAAGTAATTATTTTGGTAGTGGGAATGATGAGGAAGGTATATTTAGGATTAAAGTTTCTCAGAATTCAACTTTTGTATATAAATCATTGCGACATCCGCCATATTCAGTTTTTAGGCTCGTTTATTCCGGAACTTCATCTTTCACCTGATTTTTACAAAATTTTCTGCCGTACCGATCTTGAAAAAATCGAGAGCTTTTATTTTTGAAATTTTCAAAAATGGTGGAGATCTGTCCGATTTTAGAGTACGACGAGCCTTTTCACAGCACGGAGGCCCCATGCCAACCAATAAATAAAAATAAGGTTTTGGAAGAAAATCATAAGCCTTATGGAATATCTACTCGTAGTTATCTAAAAGTGTTTTTGCCCCAAAAATTAAGTTTTTGTGAGAAATAAAGGCTTTTCACTACCGTTTGGCCGTTTGGGGAAGACAAACAATCGTTTTTATTTTGATAAAACGCCTCCTTCAAAACAAAACTTTCTGATATTTTAAATGGAGATGAATTTTTTCTTTTATTCACGCATTTCCCAAGGTAAACTGTATATGAGGCGCTCCGAATACGAAGGGCGAACTCGACATCGGACAAATTTTTTTTTTTCATTTTCAGATTCTAGACCTTTTGAAGAATACACCCATGTAATTTTTATATTGAGTTTCCCCTTTTTTCCCCTTTAAAATACGTAAAAACCGATATGCGGCAAAGCTCTACTCTCAACCTTTTTTATTTAATTTTTTTTTTCTTTTCGAGATTTGGTGATTTTAAAAAACCCTTTTCTCTATGATTCTATGATGATTCTATGATGATTCTATGATGATTCTAAAATCTCGCCACGAAAATTCCAGAGAGTGACTTTTCTGTCGAGTTCGCCCTTAACAGAAAACTTTAAAATGCGAATATCTCGAAACTACGTTTTGTCGAGTTCGCCCTTCGTATTCGGAGCTCCTTATATATATTTCCTCTATTGTTCTTAGAAATCCGATAATTTTTACAGAGACGAACGTATATTTTATTTAAAAGGGCTTTAATGGTTGTATAATAAAAATGGAGAAACGATTAGCTAAAACGAAAGAAGTTCGCCGAGGCCTCTGTCCGTGAGGGGAAACCGCCTCCCCCGAGATTTCTCGCCGTCCTTGGCCACCCCAATTATTTTAAATTATCTAAAAAAAGAAATAAAATTTATAATTGATTTTACTCAAAATTACCTTCATGATGAACACTAAAAACTAAGAGCCGAGTATAATTTTAGTGAAAAAAAAATTCACTTGGTCATAATTCCTAAATAAAATTTGAACTCGAAATCAACTAATTTCATCAAATCTTGAGAAATCGGAGGATAGTTATTTAAATGGTAGTATAATAAAATCGGTTATTTTATTAAGTGGAAAATGGTTTGGGCTCGACATTTTCATTTTTTTTACTATCCTGCCCGTCTCTTCGGGAGAGAAAAAAAAATCTCAATGCCCTTGTTGAAAATTAGTAATTTAGTGCCTTGTCCTATTTTACCCTAAGTACCTGCCTATAATTTATTATTTTTGTTTATAATTGAAATACCAAACTTTTTTAAAAATAAAGTCTAACGGTGCCCCTATTTAACGATTTGAAGTAACCGTAGACTATTTTTTTTTTAGTTTACTTTTTGCTACATTTTCTTAAATCATTTATTTACCGAATGAGTGAGCATAAATTAGATTTTATGGTTGAATTAATAGAGCTGAAACATAATTTCCGCGTTTGACTCTCGGAACGCGAGAGTTATCAGGGAGAAAAAAGTTTATTCGTTTCTTATGATAAATATTTTTACGCTCTGTTAGATGGAATTTTTAGTTATGAAATTTTTTGTTTGGGTTTCCGTAGGTAAAATGCGGCGGCCTTAGGTAGGTGAGGACCCTCCCTAATTACACCCGGGTCATTACGAAAAGATTGCCTTTCGGAGCACGTCCTCCGGTAGTGGTGATCAACCTCCCCCTGGCCCGAACCGCTTCTTCCTACCATTTAACCCACCCCCACTGCCGTTTCTGCCCGATACGCCCCGAAAGGTGCTGTCCTCCCGGTTATAAAACTCAAACTATACTAAGAACGTCCGAATATTCTTTTCAAAATATGTTTAAAATATCATCAATTTTTTTACATTAGCGAGAGAGACGCTTCGTTTTAAGGATAAGCTGTACTTATTACACCATCAACTAGAAAAGGAGCTCTAACGGCTTTCGAATTCCATCATCTCCTAACTTAGATTCCTTAGATTTAGATTTTTTGAAGTATCAAGCAACACAATTTTAGGTACATAAATAAACCGCCGGAAAGTACAGTAAAGTACTAGTTTGAAGAGCTTCCAACGAAAACTTCCTTAAAGAGAAGTAGAAATATAGGAGGGGGAAGTATAACGGAGAGGGTAGTACAAGAGAGGGAAGTATAACGGAGGAAAATGTGTTTTTTTTTGCTAACATTTTCCAACTTTTTTTTTGAAAAAGTTTCCGAGTTTTTTTTAAAGCCCTTTTTTTTCTGAAAAATTTTCTAAGTTAACAGGAACAATACAGGAGGGGGAAGTATAACGGAGGGCGAAGTATAAAGGAGGAAAGTATAACAGAAGGCGAAGTATTAGGGAAGGGGAGTATAACGAAGGACGAAGTATTAGCGAGGGGAAGTATAACGGAGGGGAAGGATAAAGGAGGGGAGTATAAGGGGTATAAGGGGGAAAGTATAACGGAAGGCGAAGAATTAGGGAAGGGGAGTGTAACGAAGGACGAAATATTAGCGAGGGGAAGTATAACGGAGGGGGAAGTATAACCGATAACGGCGGGGAAGTATAACGGAGGGGGAAGGATAAAGGAGGGGGATATAAGGGAGGGGGAAGTATAACGGAGGGCGAATTTTTTAAAATTTCAAACTGACATGTTTCCGCCATTTTTCGAAATTCAAAAATCGTCCTCGTTAGTTTCTTGTTCACCGACTAAAAAAATTTGGTGTCAATCTGGTGAATATCGGTTGAAAACTGTGCCCTAAAGTGTTCTGGAAAAAATGCAACGGCCGGACTGTCGGCCGGCACCACAGACAAAGTTGAGATTGGTAAAGATCAATATTCGATTGACCCTTCGGGGTCTGGAAGACCCTTTCCCAAAAACCCTACGTGGAGGGTTTTTAACTTCTTTTAGGAAGTTAAATAGGGGTCTTGTAGGAATAGTAAACGGAGGAAAGAAAATAGAGTGGCTAATAATTGGATCCCTCCATTTTTTGGAGATAAGAATTCCTGAGCTCAATAATGTCTTTCGTATGTGTTAATCCAGGAAAACTCCTGTAAATCCTTCATTTTCTTATTTTTAAGTGTAGCCATCCGCCCAAATCGCAAAAAGCCCTTTTGGTTTTTGTACCAAATATTTTTTTCCTTCTCCCCGTACTCAGAGAATAAGGTTGGAAGGAAAGCTGGAGTAAGGAAAAGAAAGGTAAATGAACTAGAAACGAGAAGTTCACCTATAAATCCTTTGCTGAATAGAGATCATCGAGAGATCACCGTTCTTTTTAGTAAAAACCAAGAATTTTTTTCCCCTCTTCCATTCAAAATACGGATTATTTCTATAAAAAAAGCCGATAGAGATGAGGGGGGAAAAAAAATTTTATGATGAAAATAAGCTTCGTCCCCTCATTAATATGCACGGTGAGACACTTTAGGCCTCCTACCTCAATTCCGGACCTTTTTTCTTAAAGATTCCGCTCGTTTTACCTATTACCCGTCCTGTGGTGGTACTTTTAAAAATATCCTACCCGATGGAAAAACGAGTTCTTCCACACTGGATTCCAGACAATCATGAATAAGCCTTAGCGGCACCGATTCGTCGCAGCTCCCCAACTTTTAAGTTCCAAATCGCGAAAATCCGATAACTCAGCAGTTGAAGTAAGTAAGAATTTTTCGAGTTGACCAACATCCTCCATCAGAATCTTCTGCGAAGATGAATATTTTAATGTATTACGTCATGAAGCTGATTTATTCGTTCTGATTTTTTCGAATTGAAAAATAAGGCTGACCGTATGGGACTCAACGGCATTTGTACACGTCCCAAAAAGTAATTTAAACCCCCGAGGCACCGCTACCAATAACCATCATCCGATTGTGTTTTTTTTCCCCTCTCTTTTTAATATCACGTATAAAACTCTCTACAGTTAATCAATATAATTTCGACATTGCGCCTTTTCTTTTTATCGAAATGTGACCTCCACGCCTCTCCGAACGGGAAATATCATCTTTTAATCATTTTATTAAATCAATATTCCCGAAGTACAAATTGCGAGACCGCCTTCGAGTACACATCATCCAAAAGGTATTTATTAATTATTGTAGGTTTAATCGAAAAATTTGAAGTTTGATTAATTTGCAATTTGAGCATGAAAATTATAATTGCGTAATTCGATAGGTTCCAAGTAGATATTAGAACAACGTTATCGTAGGTTGGGAAGAAATTTGTTGAACGGAAGGACTAAAGTGTAGTTCCATATTTGGCCGTAGGTTAACGACGTCAGAGCGCGAAATTCAACAAATAAAATACTTTTTGGCTGAATTTTATGGGAAATAAAAGAATGGTTTTCTTAATTAGTTTGAAGGCTTTACTTTGTCTTATTTTAGTTGGGTACTTGAAAAACGCATTACTAAGTGAGAAGGCCAAAAAGTGTGGTTGGGAGTTCCACGAACAAAGAGCAAAACTATTTCCTTCTGTAATCATTTCTGTCCTTTTTTTTCCGGTTGGGTTGCGCCCTTTTTCGTGCCGCGAAGCGCTTCTTTTGTTGATGTCCGGTTGATATTCCGAGTCTGCGGAGGGAGGGGGCCCTCCGGAGCCTCGGCTCACCTGCCAAATTATTACCTTCGGGGCGGCACCTTCTCCGGGACGTTGCGCAATACCAAGAATCAATTATACGTAATAAGTTGAGAAAATGGATTCGTCTGAAAGGCTTCGTCAAATTGGCGAGTTTACTATTTCCACCCTCTCCTTCTTCAAGCCTTTTCATCCGCCATCCCTTCTACCTTTTAAAAACACCACGGCCCGTCATTTATTTGTACTTTAATTATTATTTCCCGCTCCGAGTAATTTCACTCTCCGCCTGAGAAAAGAGGAGAATGTTATTTTTATCACCCGTACGTTTTCTTATCGAATCCCAACCTTCGTTTTTCACCATAAAACCATTTTACGCTTCCAAACTACGTTTAACAATTTTTTATCCACACAAAAATAATTTTAATTCCTCAACAAATACCTTTATTCATCATTGCACAAGTACGTCCAAAATTTTTTTAAAAAATAATTTTCGTCCCCACTCCGCTTTTGTCAAAAATATTCGCTCTTCCTCATTTTCCTACCAATCACTCCAGCGTTTAAACTTTCTCAATAATTGGCACTATGCAGCGCTTTAATTAATTATAATCATTTTATTCGAGCAAAAATTTTAATGGAAACAATTTCAGGGCGGAAATGATTTGTCAGTTGTAAATAAGATATTACTGAATCTTAGTTTTTATTTTATTTTTCCACCGGATTTCAAAATAGACATTTTGAAGTAAATGTATGGACTCCATATATCAAAGGAATGCAAACATTATGTTGTTTTTAATTAAAATTAAAAATTAGTTCAATTATTTCACAGTTCTTGTTTCAAAATAGGGATTTTTGAAATAGGTATATTTTATCAGGAGCCTGTAAAACTTTAAATATTTGAAGGGAAAAAATATTTTTCTACCAAACACTTCACTCAAAAAGCCGCAAATCCCATCCTTTTCACTAATCTTTCTCAAAAAATGGATATTTCAAACTTTCTTCAGAGGAAATTTTAAGAAAACCCTTAACTTAATAACTCCAAAAAACGCTGATCCTTTAGCAAAGAAATTTAATCCTTTTTGGCTCTAAAAACATCGAAATTACATCTAAAACTTAGAAAAAGGCTTTAAATTGCGTGTTTTTGCCTGCATTTTTCACTAATCTATCTCAAAAAATGGATATTTCAAAACTTTCTGCAGAGGAAATTTTAAGAAAACCCTTAACTTAATAACTCCAAAAAACGCTGATCCTTTAGCAAAGAAATTTAATCCTTTTTTGGCTCTAAAAACATCGAAATTATATATAAAACTTAGAAAAAGGCTTTAAATTGCGTTTTTTTTGCCTGCATTTTTCACTAATCTATCTCAAAAAATGGATATTTCAAAACTTTCTGCAGAGGAAATTTTAAGAAAACCCTTAACTTAATAACTCCAAAAAACGCTGATCCTTTAGCAATGAAATTTAATCCTTTTTGGCTCTAAAAACATCGAAATTATCTAAAACTTTGAAAAAGGCTTTAAATTGCGTGTTTTTTGCCTGCATTTTTCACTAATCTATCTCAAAAAATGGATATTTCAAAACTTTCTCAGAGGAAATTTTAAGAAAACCCTTAACTTAATAACTCCAAAAAACGCTGATCCTTTAGCAATGAAATTTAATCCTTTTTGGCTCTAAAAACATCGAAATTACATCTAAAACTTTGAAAAAGGCTTGTTTTGCCTGCAAAACTACAGAAAAATTCAGAAACTTAGTAAAAAAAATCCGGATGAAAACAAGATTGAGAGAAATTTAAAATCCAAAATGATGAAAAATAAATTTTTTTTAAATCGTTTGATTAAAACTGGTCCTAAAAATATGAAATAATTAATTAAAATTGAGTTATATTTAAATAAATTTATTTTTAAACGCTTTAATAACCCTACGTCGACGGCTCATTCCGAAAAGGGAAAATGTGTTAAAATTATTGAGATAAGGCTTCAGGAGGGGAATTTCTCGAGGTAAGGTCGGCTTCCACAAGATCCTCTCCCTTCTCCGTCCTCCGCGCGTTTTTCTCTCCCCCTCCTTCAAGACTCTTCTCAAAACTGGTTCTTCCATCTCCCACCTGCGGAACGCCGCTTCAGGTTCAGTGAGTGTCCGTCTTAACTTGTGGAAGGACTACACGATTTACCGGTTTCTTTTATTAGTTGTCAATGTTCTTTTTCAAAATATAAACTATGGATTTAGGATTTAGTGATTTTTCTAGTCGAATGTGCGGAATTAATTTTTAGCCTCAGCATCCTCAACATCTTAAGACGCGAGTGTACACAACTTAATGTTTACCTGTTCATAACAGTGATTAGTTTATTAACAGTGATTTTTTATTGTGGATTATCTTCAAAAACAAAATCGGATTAACAATAAAAGGTACCATTTTCTTTTAAAGAACTCAAAAAAATGCAAAAATTTTATAGGAGCCGACACATCGCGTATTTGTGCAACCGGTAGAGTGAAAGGGAGCTCTGACCTCTCCTTTTTTAATTCTCAACTTCTTATAACCAGTTTAATTAATAATAGTCTTTTAATCCTAAAGCTCTCCGTAATTCTTTTTTTTTAGAAGTTACGAAAGGAGATTTTAAGGTTTCTACCTCCACATTCCTCCCCACTTTTTTTTTATAACTCCGTAAGGATTCGTGAACTCGATTTTTAAGTTTCAGACCCTTAAAATGGCCTGAAAAAGAGATTTTTTTTTTTCTGAAGGCATTTAAAAGTGTAACAAGTGAAGTGTGACATCTTCTATTGTCCCCCGGTTGTGTCAGGTTCCCCAGGAGGGAAGAGAAAAAATTCTAGTCACCCTCATCCCCTTCAAACCTGTATTTTTGCCCCTCTGATTAATCGCTTAATTAGTCACAAAAAACGTTTTTCATCCCCTAATTTATTACTATTTCTTTTACGTTTCATTAACCCTTTTGAAGTCTAAATAGACAAATGGTGATAATTTGAGGGGAAAATACCTTCTTTTTCAACTTTCTCAAGTTTTTTTTTCTAAAAAAAATTGTTATCCTGTCCTCTGAAAGCAACCGTTAGTTTTGTTTTCGCTTTTTATTTGACGCTGTCAGATCTCGAAAATTAATTCAAGGCATGGGAGGGAAAGTCGGAGGTTTTCATCCTGCATCGATGATAAACAGGGTCATAAATAAGGAATAGGCGGAAACTACTTCCAAGGTCAGTCCCACTAAAAAAAAGTCTAATTACAAAATCGGGTTATGTAATATTCACAAAATCTGGGAGCGGCTCTCATTAATATTCTGTCACCAATTTTGTTCGGAGGGTCTCGATTTTTATGCTCTTTTTCGTTTTCTCGCCGAAATTCTCGTTTAGGACGGATTCTTTGAATATTGATTAATATCTCGCTGTTTTAGAGGGCCGTAACTCAACTTTTATGTGTTTATTAAAATGCCCTTTTCTCTCCGAATTGCAAATGCGGTTATTATGCATTTCCTTTCGGATATTTCGAGTCTTATTAACGCTTTTTGAAATTTTACACTTTAAATTCAAGAATTTCTAAAAACTATGTTTCTCAACTAAAATTCATGTAAGAAACATTTTCTTAAAATTTACTGACTTGATTTCAGCATTGAGGGTCTGTGTGGACGGAGTCAGGGTTCGAAACCCAGAATTCCCCCAAAAATTTTGATAATTTTATTCTGAGCTTTCTGTGATCGCTTTGTCATTATGATGAAAAGCTTGTTTTTTTGCCAAATTAGGCATGGGTTCAAATGAGGCGCTCGGGTACGAAGGGCGACTGACAAAACGTAGTTTCGAGATATTGCATTTTAAAGTTTTCTGTTAAGGGGAACTCGACAGAAAAGTCATCTCT